>PVJI01004587.1:0-106783 GCA_004026765.1 Micronycteris hirsuta | reverse complement strand
GCTTGTTCATATAAGATTGTTACATGTGCCCTGGCTGGTGTAGCTCAGTGGATTGAGCGCGGGCTGGGAACCAAAGGGTCCCGGTTCGATTCCCAGTCAGGGCACATGCCTGGGTTGCAGGCCAGGTCCCCGTGAGGGCCATGTGAGAGGCAACCATACATTGCTGTTTCTCTCCCTCTCTGTCTCCCTCCCTTCCCCTTTCTCTAAAAATAAATAAAAATAAAATCTTTAAAAAAAAAAAAGTAACTTAAAAAAAAAAAAGATTGTTACATGCTTTGTCTCAGGATCTGAATTCATTTAATAAGAACTGGTGACAACACTGTTGAACACAGAGCTCCACTTACACCTCTGTGTGAGGTGGCTGAGGACGCAGGTCACTGAGGCCCTCGGAGGAATCCGTTCCACTGTCCCCTCTACGCCCTGTCTCCGTAATGCTGTGCCCAGTAAGCTATGACAGAGCGCACCAAGCTGTCTAGAAAAAGCGTGCTATTGTTTGGCACACCAAGGGAAAAAAATCAGGCTAACTTAGTTATAATTCCGGCAATCTTGTGAGAAATACTGTTTTCTACTGTCCCACAGGCTACTTTAACACATGAAAATCCCAACCATTCTGGGGGTGTGAAGGCTGATTTAGAAAAGCCCAACTACATACCTTTCCGAACCCAGTCTCCAGTATGAATATTTATAGTCACACCCACTAAATTGCTACTTCGCTGTCTTTTTTCCCAGAGAAAATCAAGAGCTTTTCTTGCATATTCCTATAATTAAAAAAAAGGAAAAGCATACTTTACTAATTTCATGTTTCTGGCAAACAGGAAACAAAGACACAAAAATCAAAGGCCCATAGAATATTTTAAGGAATAACTAAAATTTCTAAGATAACCATTAATAATATATGTTATGTTTCCTCACAAGTCAAATCTTGGCTCTTTTTCAGCCAATCAAATCCAGTTAAAAAGAATGACTCTGAAAATCCTATTTAGTGGCCATGATCTCAGTTTGAAACCATCCAGATTCATCTACTCCTGTAGTACAAGTTCACATTCACACACACATATTATTAAATTATGTTAATTGCTGGCATAATTAAATGCCCTTAATAAAATAATTTCTGTCATTCAGATGCAAAGTGAAAATCTCCTCAGATATTCTTATTTAGAAAATAGGAGGAGCTTTGAAAGTTTGTATACCATCTTTGAAACACAAACAGGCATTTAAGATCCCACTTTTGCCCTGGCTGGTGTGGCTCAGTGGATTGAGTGCTGGCCTGCAAACCAAAGGATTGATGGTTCAATTCCCAGTCAGGACACATGCCTGGGTTGCAGGCCAGGTCCCCAGTAGGGGGCATGCAAGAGGCAGCCACACATTGATGTTTCTCTCCCACTCTTTCCCCTTTCCTTCCCCTTTCTCAGGAAATAAATAAATACAATCTTTAAAAAAAATTTTTTCTTTAAAGAGAGAGGAAAAGGAAGGGAGAAAGAGAGAGAAACAGCAATGTGAGAGAGAGACATCGATCTGTTGCTTCTTGCACACCCCCAACAGGGGAAATGGCCTGAAATCCAGGTATGTGCCCCAACTAGGACTCGAACCAGTGACCTTTCAGTTCACAGGCTGGCACCCAATCTACTGAGACACACCAGCCAGGGCAAAGATCCCACTTTTTTAACAACTCTTCTTTGTTAGAGATGAGTCAGTAAATCAACTACTATTCATTTGACAACCAAACTTTTAACCTTATGGTAACAGTTTTTCTTTTTTTCATTTATTTTTACCCATGGGACACTAACTTCCTGATCAAATTCTTGGTTTTGGACATGTACTGGATAGTTTCTAAGTTAAAATTAACTTAAGAGCATACATCTACTTAGCATTGCAGAGGTTCTAAAAAAGAAAGAAATCATAAACCAATATGTCACTTTGCAGATATTTAATTCTTGATTCAAACTATTTATGCTGATTTTTAAAACAAGGTCACACTAAAGTTGCAAAGTCGATTACAACTTTAATTACATGCTATAATTTTAGAGCTGGAAAGTTTCATCAAGATTATATTTCCCTATCCTACCCTACAAAGAAAACAGTCCTAGGAACTAAAGTTTAAAACTAAATTATAGGAGAACTAAATGAAGTCTCTTTACAGATTAGCCCAAAAGTCAGCAAACTTTTCTGACAAGGGCCAGGGAGTACGTCTTTTAGGTACTGTCACAACTTTTCAACTGTGTCACTGCAGCACAAATGCAGCCGCAGACAAAAATAAATAAATGAGCGTGGCTGCGCTCCAATACAATTCCATTCACAGAGACAGGCACTGGCTGAACGTGGCTGCAGACTGGGGTTTGCCAATCCTGTGTCAGATTGGTGCTCTATCAACTGCATTAGGTTGCTTGTAATCAATTACTGACCATTCGAGAAGCTTAAAAAATCATGACTCTCAACAGAGTTACTCACAAATACAAAACAGCCCAGTGGGAGGAGTCTGGGCTTTGCCTCCAGGAAGACATGGATTCTAACTCCAGTTCCGTTCGTTCAGCCACAGCTGTGCCTCTTACCCTCTGAGCCTCCCTTTCCTCACCTGAATCTCAGAGTCTGTGGTTCAAATTAGTGCGCAAAAGTGTCTTTTAATAGTTAACCATGTACAGAGTAAAAATTAAACATGATAAACCTGTCTGTGAGACACTTTAGCACACACGTGCACACACACACAATTTGACTTGTTTTATTTACACTCAGATCCAACATCTCTAAAGCTGATACATATTCCCTCTTTTTGCTTGTTCCATGTGCACCATTTGATGAATTTTTAAAAAGCCTCCGGCCACGCGTAATAAAAAAGAGGGTGTTTTGTGTTAATACGGCATTCCAATGCCAAGCTTAAACAATTAGATAAAAAAATTTTTAAAGTGTGAGACATCGCTAGTCCACAATCAACTACGTGGGGGATATTAAGGCTTTTGGATAATTAATAACATCTCCCTTGAAGTAATCAAACAAAGACAAGACTCTCAATCAAGACTTAAGTGTAAAAATTTCTTCACGTTTTAGATCAGTGAAGTTTTCAGAAACACGTTAGAACACCTCCAAGTCTGACAAATAAAAAACACGGAGACCTCATATTGCATATAAGACATTTGTGGCATCAAATTTGTAGTAATATGGCTAGAAAAACCTGAGAATAAACCTAAATTTTATAGTTTGCGAAAAAATGCACAGGTGTAGTTCACGTTATTTACCTCACAATGACTTCTACGTTTCTGACAAAAACTGTGATGGGATTTACACAGCAGTTCACTAAAATAACAGTGATCCTCTGATTGATAATCCTAATAACTGACCAATGGAAAAAAGATATAAAGTGAGTTATGCCCAACACCCAGGAGATCAAAGACTGTGAAAAGCAAACCTCAAATATTGTTGCTCCCGTGAATCGACTTAAAGCAGCAAACTCAAGGATCAAGGTACCCGCACACGCTGTACAGGTATCGGTCTCAGTTCCTGTCCGAGCTTCTGGTTTCCTGATACCAAACTTTAAATTAATCTAAATAAAATCAGAGGATGGTCATTAGCAATTAAAGAGATAAGAATATTTTTCAATGAAGACTTCTTATCAGTCCTGGCTGGTGTGGCTCAGTGGCTGAGTGCCGCCGGGCTGCGAACTGAAAGGCTACCGGTTCGTTTCCCAGTCAGGGCACATGCCTGGGTTACAGGCCAGGTCCCCAGTTGGGGGCGCGCGAGAGGCAACAGATGGATGTATCTCTCGCGTGTTGCTGTTGCTCTCCCCTTCTCCTTCCCTTCTCCTCTAGAAGTAAATAAAATCTTTAAAACAACAACAACAAAAAAAACTTAAAAAAAAAAAGACTTATCAAAACATGAAAATAGGCCCTGGCTGGTATAGCTCAGTGGATTGAGTGCGGGCTGGGAACCAGAGGGTCCCGGTTCGATTCCCAGTCAGGGCACATGCCTGGGTTGCGGGCCAGGTCCCCATGAGGGCCATGTGAGAGGCAACCATACATTGCTGTTTCTTTCCCTCTCTGTCTCCCTCCCCTCCCTTCTCTCTAAAAATAAATAAAAATAAAATCTTTAAAAAAAAAAAACATGAAAATAATTCACAAAATAACTAAATACTTAAATCCAATTTGATGATCTTTGTGACTTTCCAATTATTATCTAGAGAAATATATTCTATGCACACAAATAAGTTGTTATTTAGTTCCTTCCTCCATGATATTGAAATTCGATATCATTATAAAAATTACATAGAGAAAATAACTTCTATAACAATTCTGTTTGCAGAGCAGTTTGAACTAATCAGTACAAGAATAGGCAACTAGACAGACCAACCCTAGATGATTAGGTTTAATTGAGAATTTGTGAAAAACCAGTACTATATTAAATAGTTCCTCACAGAGAAATCCTGATTAAGTTATGGTATGTATTTAAAAAGAAATTAAAATTTTGTTTTCAGGTTTAAAAAGTTTAAAAATATAAAGTACATTACGTTGCTAATGGATTAACAAGTAACACATAAAAATTTTATTTTCAAAGGACCATTTAATTTTACAATTCAATGACAGTCATACTGCTTTTTTATAATATCACAGTATAAACCTTCATTAACCAAACTAAACTGACCAGAAACTGATTAAAAATGGAATGTTTTTCTGTAGTCCAAATAAATAACCAAAATCCAAGCATATGCCAAAGATTTTACATAAGAACAAACAAAAAAAATCAAATGTTAGACATCATGAGTATGTTTCCAAATCAGTTATCATTCAAATTCTTATAAAGAGAAGCTCAAGTAACTATTTCTACTATCTGCAGCACTCGGTCGCTGGGTATGCCTATGGCCTCAGCATGCCGGCCACCAGACTGCAGGGGTGTCTGAGCAAGGCGACAGGCAGCAAACGACGGAAGTGAAATGCAGGTGAGACAGGGGTCACTATGTCGGCTTTAGTACTGCACAAAATGATTCCACTTTCTCCTGTTGAACTGACAAAGAACGGCCATATACTATAATGGCAACAGTACAATGACACGTGCTTTTAGACAACTCTGAGAAACTGTAAGTGTAGAAACTTTCTGCAGAACAAGTGGGCAACAAGTACCTAAAAGGCATTCCCTACTTCTGTGACTTTATTTCCTCTTCTAGTACTGTGTCCTAAGGAAGAAGTAGGTAAAAAGATGTGTATAAAGAAGGGCTATTTCAAATATCGAAAATTAGAAATTTAAGTAAGAGATTTAATGCTAGTCTGTTTCAGAAAAACAGTGCTGGTTACAATCCACTAAGCGGAGGGGTAAAGGCGATGGGCGGAGACCACTCACTTGAAAAGCACTGGTATCTCCAGCCAGAAGTGTCCTGATGGAGGACATGAGTCTTACTTGATTTATATTGGTAGAGAAGTTATTCTAGACAGCAGAGATGATGCTTAAAGGCAGAGCAATGAAAAAAAATAATAAAACTAAACCAAAAAAATAAAACCCTAGGTGGTTTGAGGGACACTAATAGCTTGTTTTGAAATGGAGCTCTCATTTCACTGGAGCTCTGGGCAGGAGAGAAATCAGAAAGGAAGCTGATTGCCAAAACATAAGGAATTCTGAAAGTTAAAAGGCACTTAGTACGGCAGGAAGAGTCAGTAAAATTTCTGAGGGCATTTTGATAAAAACATTTTAGTAAGATTAATTTTTAAGGCTCTGAACCATAAACCAGAGAGAAAAGAGTAAGACAAGAATTTACAATAGCTTCAGAATGAAATTATATCAGTTTTAACTTGTGTAGTAGCAACAAGACAAGGAAAAATAAGCTTAGTGATGGCTGAGGTGTCTGTTTGGAATGAGAGAGAGTAACAGTGTTAATAAAGAATGAAATAAATCAGAAGAGAGAGTTCTTTCTATCTTCAATGGCTTCTTTCCCTCCACTTTAAACATAACCTTTTTTTCTTGGGGGGAAAAACACAAAACTCCTTCAAATGATTCTGCTGCCAACTCTCTTTAACCAACAGAGAAGAAATCTCAAAACAGACGGGCCTACCCTTGCACTGACTGAATGCTTCTTTCCCCTGGACTCTACCACATCCCTTCTCCAGGGCTCTCTGCACCCAGCGCTGATGTCTCCTAGAACATCTCCTAGTGAAGCTTTCTGTTCACAATCTGCTGACTCCATGCACTACTTTGTGGTTTTCCTCCTCTGTCTCTGCTCTCTCCTTCTCACAGCTCCGCTTCCTCCTCGCTCCCCTCCGCCCGGTGTCCTCCACTATCCTGCCCTCTGGACAGTCCACACCTGCTCTCACTGCTCCAGCGGTACCTTCTACACCATCGTTCTGTGCCCTAACTGCGGTCCGGCACCGTTTCTTCCTTCGGCAGCACAATCTAATATGTCATGAGTGACACATAAAAGGCTTAAAAACTCCTCTAAATTCTCCCACCACTCAAGTCCAAATTAGTTGAAATGCCTATGTAAACTTGTTATCTAGCTACGGAGCACTTTTCTCCGGCTGGGGCCGGTGAGGAACGATGGCCTCACCCACAAAAATTCATTGTTGGTTTTTACTGTAAACAGCAAAGGAAGCATGTAAACGCTTCTTACTTCTCAGAAATACTTACTCTTGGATAAGGAAGGCCACTGGTAGTATTGAAAGCTGGTAAAAGTTTGTAACCCAACTGCTTGGCCATTTGCAGGAGCTCATCGTTGTACCACTGCATGTACTCGCCCTTCTCTCTCAGCATGATTGCCAGCGAGTGTCCCCCCAAAAGGCCCCTGCAATCAGAGATGAGACACTGTCCACAGCTGCGGACACCTGCAAGGCACCGCCTACAGATGCTGGTGTCTTGTCAGCAACGACCTCGCACACACAGGGAATGACCACGGAAGAGCTCAATTTTCTACCTAACTCTGGCTACTCACTGATGGCAAACCCTTATATTGTGTAGCCAGTATAAAAAAGAATACGGATGTTCTACCTGCTGTAAAGTGTTTGGGATTCTTAAAAACCTTACGTTTTCCTAAGGAAAAGAACATCAAAGAAGTCATTTATTTTAGCAAATTCAAAAAATTTAATCTTAATGAAATTAAAATATAACTTAACTAATTTAATTATAACGTCATGAAAGCTTTCATTCTTAGTGAAACATTAAAAAAAAACAACCCCCACTAACATTAAATGTAACAAACACTGAAAAGCTACATAACTATTTCTTAAATTATTTTAATTTAAAAAATTATTTCTTAAATTTAACTGAAGAATAGACTCACTCTGACAAAAGGAAATGAGCTACAGTGACACAAGAATAACCTTATTAAATGTAAAAATAATGTTGAAATTTGAGTTAATAAATCCTGTAATTTTATATTTTTTAAATGTTCCAAGAGTACTTCAAATTGTGTAGTTGAAAGGTAATCCTATAAATTTACTTTCATTTGGCTTGAAGAGGTGCCACAAATGTTAGCAAACCATATTGCTGGTGAAAAACCTGTGATGTACTCATATGCAAATGTTCAACCCACGAACCTTTCTTAACGATATGCAAAAATCAAAGGGATCACCTTTGTTGTGAGTCTGCAACTTTTTCCCAAGCCTGCAGCTGCCTGGCCCGATTTAATGCAAGGTCCTCCCCACAGCCTCTGTTTCATAATATCCCAACTTTCGTCTTTGAAAAATAAGAAATGTCTTGCTTTATTCATTAGCATCAAGAAATAAACACCCTACCCTACGCTTCTCTGTTAGTAAAATGACAGTCTTAGCATCTTCACACTTACCCGAGAACTCTGATGTTTGTTTCAAAGACCGACACAACTACGTCGTTATCTAAATTAACATCTCTTAAAACTTTCCTCACTGCATCTTCGAATTCTTTAGTTTTATTTAACACCTAGAAGAAAAGTAAGATAATAAACCGTTAAAAGTAGCCTTCCTTTCCTTGACTCTTTAATCTTTTCATTTGATAATATTTTGTAGTGCTTTTCTTCACTTGATTTGACACTTTCACTAAAAATTCTACTTAGAAAACATTCCACAAGAGTACCTGATCAAAATTCCAGTAAAATTCAGGGTAAGCCCCAAGTAAAATGTAATTATGAAACCCGATTTTAAATTGACTGCTTTTCCTTCTCAATCTCAAAGTCCATATAAATTCTGCACCAACAACCTTCCTGATTAAGCTGACATACCTATAAATTGTCTGAGTACCTCCATGATTCTACATAATTTCATTTGGCATTCAAGGGACATTATTCATTCAATAGTGTGAAGGATTTATTCAGAAGCAAAGATTGGTACCTCTGAAATTCTGAAGGCTTCTATTTCAGACTTACTGTGTGTAATTATGAAATTTATAAAATAAGTAAATTCAAGAAGAATTAAACCTACCACAAGAGTGTCCAAAGAATCGATCAGTGTCAGGGAAAATCTAAGAAACAAGTATAATGAAATAGAAGACATTAGAATTCTGAGTATTTTACCAATGAATGTACAGGCAGACGTATCTATATCCTACTGACTGGCAGCTCCTAGTCACTAGTACTCCATGCATCTACAGCACAACGGAACCTCAAAGCCTTAACACTACATTTATTTTCCACTCCACAGCCCTCAAAATGAATAGAAATATTCATTAGCTCTTTTTAAAGCAAATAAAAATATTAAAGCCTCAAACCTTATAACTTGTCAAATGGCTTTATATACACATTAAAAGTGACATTCCTCTTACTTCAACAACTCAACTTTCCACTGATCAAAGAGCCAAACTGATGTTTTTACAAAAGATAACACAGGGAATAAGGAAACTTAATGTAATATTAAAGCAGTCACTGAAATTCAAGCAATCCCCAGGAACGCTACTGTCAACCGCCTCTAAGCACCTCAGGCTTGGGGACTGGGTGATGCCATGCCAGCCCCGTGTTGACACTCACTTGCCCAGGGCATCGTCCACATCACCCCGACTTGGCTCCTGGCCTCTGACGCGACCTCTGCAGGTTAAAGGCATGAGTTCATCAGCTGGGTAAGCATGTTCCTGCAAGGAGAATCTGAGTGAGTCACTAGGAAAATAAGAGAAAGCACACATCACTTAGAGAACATAACCTTTTCACAGTCATTTTTTTTTTAAAAAGTAAAATAAAGGTCAGTCAAAAAATTCTACTATCCTTACGGTCTATTGAATCTTTTTTTCTTACAAAAAAGTTTAGTTGTAAATGTAACACATGCTTGAAAAAATACGTAAGAAAACATTTCTTTAAAATCTTATAATCAGCCCTGGCCAGTGTGGCTCGTTTGGTAGGAACATCATCCCATGGACTAAAGGGTCACGGGTTCAATTCCCAGTCAGGGCACATACCCGGGTTGCGGGTTTAATCCCCAGGCGGGGTACAATGAGAAGGCAGGGACTTGATGTTTCTTTCTCATATCAATGTTTCTCTCTCTCCCCCTTTCCTCTCTCTAAAAGCAATGAAAAAAATGTCCTCGGGTGAGGATAAAAAAAAAATAAAACGAAATTAAAAATCTGGTAATCTGATTCCCTTCCACCCAACCTCACTCTCCAGAGACGACTACTGTTAAGACTGGAGTTTATCCTCCAGATTCATCTGCACATATCAAAATACACGCACATCCATCATTTTACAATTTTATTTACAATAGGTGCACATGTCATATGAACACAATGCTCCACAATCTGTTTACTTAAAGCACGGCTTTTCCATATGAGAATTTTACAGATGTCTTATTCCTCGGCATGCGCTGGCTTCAGAACTCATTAAACCCTGTACTCGCTGCATTTTGACAAGAAAGAACTATTTCGCACTTGGCGCTTGCTTGGGACTCATCGCACTTCTAGAACCTGCACGAGTCATGATACCACCCCACAAGAGCAAGTGCCTCTTCGTTTGGCACTCGCCAGTTTCGCACTCGTCCAGAGCTCCGGGTCGAATCAACACGAGCCACAGCGCCACTCTCACTGCAGAGTCGCACTTCCGCAGAGGCTAACGTTACAGACCACATATGCTGTAAACTCTGCTCTGTACACTTTAGTTCATTTAATTGTCACACAACTCTCTGAAATATTTTCAATGACTTCTGCTCTATAGACAAGAAAACCGAGGCCCAGAGGAGGTAAGTGAGCCCATGTCACGCAACGGGCAAAGGACAGATCCAGAATTCACACCTGACCACCCGACTGCAGAGCGTCCACACTTCGCAGTAACTTCTCCTCACAGAAGTCCAAAGTACAGACATGCTCAAGTTTATTTATTCCTCTACTGATAAACACGTAGGCTGAACTCCATTTTTCCCATCAACAACGCTGCAATAAACATCTATATGCATGTATCTTTTGTATATATGCTTGTACTGCTATGGATTAAATCCTTAGGAACAGACCCAATGGGTCAAAGGTACGGATATTTAATTTTTGGTAGCTACTATCAAACTGAAGACATCAATTTACACTCTTTCTTGTTCCTCTGATACTTGTGCACCCATATGATTCTTAAAGTTCAGCAAAAATATTCGTGATTTCATGTCCAACTCTATCTTACTACCTGTTATTAAACTCAATTACGTAATTCCAAACTCACAGCACATTAGCAGCAGAAATCTAGAGTCGAGGGCAAGAACACTGAACAGACGGTCAACAGAAAGGAAAAGACACCCCCCCCACCCCCGGCAAATAATCCCAATAACTGAAGGGGAACAAAGAGTACAAAGAGCACTGGAGATTGCAACCTGCAGGTATTTTAACAAGTCCAGTGCTCTGTAGTAATTCATTCCCAAGTAAGAGTTTCCAGGCAACAAATGTTGTGATATCATTAGAACCCATGTGCAGCTATTAAATTTTGAATTCGCTATTTTGTCATGTCAATTATTACATTGAGTTTTATTGTAAATTAACAATTACTTTAACATGTGTCTTTTACATGTCAAGTCGCTACCTTTTCGGTGTCAATCCCAACGGCACCAACTATTTTGCGTGACCCCCACGCACCCACTACTTCCACCGCCCCAGTTTGGTGTTTAACACACAGAAAAACACTGAGAAGCAATTTGAGAAAAGTATATTTTTTAAACCTGCTGATGTATTTTGAAAGACATCATTCAAATGTTAATTTGATTTTTAAAAGTTCCTTTAAAATCCAGTTACTGAAGCCACTGTTTAGAAAGCTTCATATAGCTATTTTGAGGGTTTTGCAACACACATATAGATGGATGGTAATATCTGAAATTAAATATGAAACTCCAACCCTAACCTTATCCAGATAAGAAAAATATTAATAGCAACTGCAAACCAGAATAATCAAATCAGGGAGTTTTGAACCAGGTGTAAAAATACTTCATGTTCCTGTTTCAAGATTAAGAATAAAAAGAAACCACAGCCTTTTCTTTGGGTTAACCACAAAGCCAACTACAGCTGGTTTGCATAAATCCAGAATAATGCATACATGGCAAATAAACAGCCATATTATGCTTCAAACATCCTGGCTACCTGAGGTGCAGTAATACTTCCTCTTCGCTGGGTAATGCCAGAACTTGGGGTAAGTAATTCACATTGCTATGACTCAGAGCCACGAAGAACATTTAATAATTATCACTGAGAAACAAAACTCAGGTGATAAGAGTTCAAAATGAACTAAACAGAATGTGTGCCTAGCTAAAAGCAAGAGAGAAAACATAAAACAAAACATGGTAGAATCTCCACCTCAGATTCTAAATTTCCTAGCACTTTAAAGCAATAAAACTCCGTCTGAAAACACTCAAGTCAAAGCAGCATCAAAAACTGACTTTTCATAACACCAACACCAAAAACTAGGCAAAGGGGAGACTCTATTCTACCGAAAACAATAAAACAAAAGTGTTATTTATAAAAGTGAGTTACTGAAAATATCAAATCTATCTACATTTCCAATAATGTAGATTTTTACATGTTTTATTCTAGATCAATAAGGACCTCCATCCTTGAGGCAGATAAAATATTCCTTCCTGAAATAAACACTAAAGGATATTTAATAAACCATCTATCACGCACCAATAGCACATGCTAACTAATGAGTGAACTTGCATACCTTATCAGTTATCTTTTCATCCCAGGTCAAATTTCTCTATTCCCTTTTGCTCATTATCTATATTCCCTTAGCAAACTATTTTTCAGGCCTAAGATTGCATCTATTTGAATTTGATCAATGATAAAATAAATCAACCTTATGAAACATTATCTGAAATAAATGATAATAAGCAATAAAGTTATAATGAAATGAAATCCTGTTATTAAGAGATTTTTTTTAGGAAGATTATATCAACAGATGCAGAAAAAGCACTTGACAAAATTCAGTACCCTATGATGATGCAAATTATCAGCCAACAAGGAACAGAAAGGAACTTAAACTAGTATAGGGCATCTAGAAAAACGAACAGCTAACATCACACTTAATATATTGCGCAAGGCAACTGTTTTTTCCTAAGATTGGGAGTAAGGCAAGAATTTCACGTCTTTTCAACATAATAATAAAAGTCCTAAGCACTGCAAGAAGAAATAAAAGACATATCGACTGAAAAGGAAGAAGGAAAAGTCTCTTTGTTTGTAGAGGACATGACTGACCATGTGGAAAATCCTGAGGAATCTACCGCCAAAAGCTACTCGAAATAATAAGCGAGTTCAGCAAAGTTGCAGGACACAGAGCTGACAGGTAAAAAGGTTTTTGTATTTCTGTATAATATTGATGGACAACTAGAAATTAAAATGTGAAAAAAAACTGCAATTTATAACAGCATCAAAAATATGAAATATTTATGAATAATTTTAACAAAAGATGTGCAAGACCTGTATAGTGGAAACTACAAAACATGCTGACATAAACTAAGTGGACAAAGACACTGTGCTGGATTGGAAACCTCAGAACCGCTCAGCTAACCTCCCGAAGTTGATCTACGGAGCCAAGAGAACGCCAATCGATGGCTCAACACTTTTTCTTTTTTAGAACTTGACTATATGATTCTAAAATTACATGGAAATGCAGAGAACCTAAAATACTCTAAACAATTTTAAAAAGAGCAAAGCTGAAAGACTTAATATCACCTTTAAGACACTGTGAGATTGGTGTACAAATAAATATTTAGATCAGTGGAGAAAAAAATGCAGTCTAGAAACAGACCCATGCATTTAAGGTTAACTGATTTTACACAGGTGTCAAAGTAGTTCAGTGTGGAAAGAGTATTCTTTTCAACAAACAATGCTGGATCAATCGGACATCCATGTAGAAAAAAAGTACATATAAATCAACTTTCACTTCATACCACATACAAACATTAACTTAAAACGGGTGAGAGATCTAAATAAACAAGCTAAAGTTATAAACATCTAGAAGAAAATAAGAAAATCTTTCTTTATGACTCTGGGCTAGGCAAATATTTAGGTAGGATATAAAAGACATGAATCATAAAAGAAAAAAGGATAAATGGGACTAGATCACAACCGAAAACATTGGCACTGCAAAAGATATTGGCAAGAAAATTAAAAGGCAAAGCACAGGCTAGGGGTGAGGGTTGTGCAAAAGTAGGTTTACAGTTATTGAGTACGCGAAACAGTTTACTCTTGTATCATTATTAATTATTGGGTTATTATTATTATTATTAGCCTACTTTTGCCCACCCCCCATATATGAGATACAGGACTGACGCCCAGAATATATAACTCTTATGACTCAGCAGAAACAGGTCAAATGACCTGATTTTAAAATGGGTAAGAGATTTGAACACACACTTCCAAAAAAAAAAAAGATACACAAAGCACATCATCAGTCATCAGGAAAAATCAAATTAAATCACAACAAAACACCCCTATACGCTCACGAGAATGACTAGAATTAAAAGACTGAAGACGCCAGGCACTGGAGAGGGTGTGGAGTAACTGAAACTCCTACACGCTGCCGGTGGGAAACGCAAACTGCAGCAGCCACTTTCAAAGAGTCTGGCAGTTTCTGATAAACTTAAACTTACCCTTCCCATGTGACCCAGCAAGCTCCTTCCTAAGTGGGAAATACATGAACATGTATGTCTACACAAAAATTCACAGGTCCACAGCAGTCTTTTTAATGGTAGCCAAAGACCGGAAACAAGCCAAAAATGCATCAAGTGTTGAACGAGTAAGCAAACTGTATTCTATCAAATCAACTAAATTCTCCTGAGCAAAAAAGAGAAGTGACAATATATCCAACAACATGGATAAATCTCAAAAGCACTATGTTAAACCAAAGAACCCGAACGAAAGGATTACACACACTATGATGGCAATTGCATGACATCCTAGAAAAGGGGAAGCTGCAGTGACAGAAAAGCAGGTCACAGCGGTGCTGGAGGCTGGGTAGGCGGGGAGGACTACAGAGGAGGACAAGGAAGCTTTTTGGGGTGGCGGAAATGCTCTATCTCATACCTGTGAGGGTAAACAACTGCATACAATGGTCAAAATCAGCACTTAAAATCACAAAAGTCTTACCTGTGAACTATACCGAATTAAGCAGAAAGATTTGGTTCCACTGAGTTAAAATATACTTGGTTCTGCTGAGTTATATGGAGTATCAGAGTGTGATGATAAATCATTATGAGTGGATACTACAGAATTTCTTTTTTTTTTTTTTTGAAGATTTTACTTATTTATTTTTAGAGAGAGGGGAAGGTGGAGAGAAAGAGAGGGAGAGAAACATCAATGATTGAGAGAAACATCGTTTATGGGCTGCCTCTCACGTGCCCCCAACTGGAGACCTGGCCTGCAACCCAGGCATGTGCCCTGACTGGGAATAGAACCGGTGACTCTTTGGTTCACAGGCCAGTACTCAATCCACTGAGCCACACCAGCCAGGGCCAGAATTTCTTATGTCACTTTGGCAGACTTTCATGGTGTTCTAGAAGTAGAGGCCAAGGAACAATGATTAACAAAAAGTAATCCCACAATCGTCTACACACAAAAAAATGACAAATTTTTATCTTCCCTCCTCCGAGTCATCAGTACCACTTCTAGACTACTTTATTTACAAGATTACTCCTTTTAATGAACAAACTATCAAAAGAAAATATTAGTACAGATTTTCAAATGGGGAATATGAAAAAATTCCGGAGACAGTGATGGTTGCATAATGCGAATGTACTAAATGCTACAAAACTGTACACTTAAAAATGGTTACAATGGCAAATTGTGTTATGAACATTTTACCACCATAAAAATGTTTTAAAATAAACATTAGGAGGGAAAAAGTAATTCTAAGAACATGCACATAAATCCATAAAGAAGACATATTTTAAAACGGTTCCTCATCTGTTTCTGCAGAAGTAGTTGGTTGGTATGCCTCTCCTCGTTAAAGGGAAGTGTGCTTGCTCCTTTCATCTGTTTGCAATGTTCAGAGCTCCACCGAAGTCCAGCTTTCGCTCACCGCGGTTTAACTGTGCTGCCTGCAGTGGGCAGGGAAGATGCTGGAGGACAGGGGTCAGTCCAGAGCTCAGCTCCAACACGGTTCTGCAGCTGGGGGCCTCCATGCACATCCTCCTGTCATCTAAATTCATCTACAGACTGACCTCAGCACAAACACTGAAAACAGGCGAACAGAAGGCCTAAAGTGCCTGTAGTCTGGGGTTAAGTCGGGGCACACAAGGATTGCCAAAACAATCAAATTCCATGTTATTTAGGGAAAAGAGAAAGCCATCTGTGCAATTCACTGGGAATAAACTGCAGGCTGACTGGGGCGAGAGACTTGTCAAACATAGCTGTTCTAATGTTAATGTGCATGCTCATCATTGATAAAATCAGAAAATTCCTGGATGTAACACTAGGGATGGCACAGATGTAGCAATCTACCTAAGGCCGGCAGAGCACCGCTCCTGGGAAGCAGTGTTAACAGAGCCTGCGGAACCAAATAAGAAAAAAAAAACACCCTCAAAAGGTACATGCCTAGAACAGGGAAGGACGTGTACATTTTAAGGAAGTTGTAGGTACAATCTGGGGAATGAGTTGATGAATTTTAGGAGGCAATTTCAACCTCAGGCAGAGAATGAACCGTGACAGTAGCAGCGACAGAAGCAGCAGTGGCGGCGGCAGCAGTAAACTCACACAGGCTTCCTACCTGCCAGACACGAGCGCGAAGCACCTACATGTTGAGCCCTTGCGACAACACTGTGAGGCAAGCAGAGCATTTCGGAAAGATGAGGCCAGCCTCAGGAAGGCCGCGGCCCAGCTGGGAGGTGGCAGAGCCACTTCCGGGGGTCCTGGTCCACGTCCAGAGTTCTTGCTCTTAATCATATTCTATTGCCTGCCTTTGGAAAATACCGCTGTTTTTCTGGGAACCGAGAAGGTAAAAAGGATCGACTCTAACTGTAGACTAGACTGGAGAGTAATATTAAAAAGAACTAGTGAAAAACGAAAAGCGTTCAGCATTCACTAAAAGCCCACCATGTGCCAGGCGGTTTCGCATTTTAGCACAGTGGGCAACTAACCATTAAAAAGTAAATTAAATTTAAAGTTATATATCCCCCAATTCACCATAAAATTGTACTTTTAATGAAGTTTATAAAATGATTTCCTTGAATTTAAAAGGCAAAGACGTATCACAATAATCAAATGCGCAAAATTAAGCACTATTTGAGAGAATCTTCACAAGAATTCAATTCAGTTCTTTCAAAAAAAAAAAAAAGTTAGTAAGTATTTACATACCAGGCACAGAACATATAAAAGATGAACTTATTAAATATTAAATAAAAGGGTCCTTATCTCCAAAAATCGTACACTCTATAATCTCACACCCTCTGCAATCCTCCCCACTTTCCACGGAATAACACTGCTCAGGGGTTAAACGACCTGGGCAGGGTCCAAGCTGTGAGACCACTGAGATGGGATTTGAACTCAAACCCATCTCACCCCAAAACCCACACAATTTTACTCTCGAGCACGCTAGCCATGCTTCTGAGGGTATGAAGTAGAAAAAAATTTCCACTGACTTCAAATAACAAATACAGGGCACCTGCTCTCTGTTTAATATTTTAGAACTGTTTCATGTTAGTTGAGAACCTGAAAAGGGGAAGTGTAAATTCTAGGCTAAATCTTGGGTTACAAAACTCACATTAAATGAGCATAACGTAAGTACACTGTAAGGATCACGCATGTTGTAAAACAGGGGAACATTTTAAAATAAGTATTGCACCAAATGCAGATGGGTGTCCCTCTACCAGGAAAATGGAAGGCAGGGTTAATTCCAGTAGTTCCCAGTCTTTGGAGCCGAAATTCCTCTCCTTTAGGTCTTATAAGTGGGTAGTTTTAATAGGAAGTTACCCAGCCAGGGTCTAATTAAGTAGGAATTGGAAAAGGAAGTCCTCTCGGGGCTGCCCTCAACACCTGCTCCGTCACAAACCCATTTGTTAATTGTATTCTATAATAGGAAAAGTAAATATATTTTAAGATTTTATTTATTCATTTTTTGAGAGAGGAGAAGGGAGGAAGAAAGAGAGGGAGAGAAACATCAATGTGTGGTTGCCTCTCATGCGCCCCTCAATGGGGACGTGGTGTGCAACCAGGGCATGTGCCCTCACTGGGAATAGAACCGGCAACTCTTTGGTTCGCAGGCCAGCACTCAATCCACTGAGCCACACCAGCCAGGGCAGGAAAAGTATATTGATAAACCTTTCTGCTGTTTATCTAGTGAGCGACAAGGTAATAAAGATACTGCGGCTTTATAAAAAGAAGATCCTCTTCACAGTGGGATGTATTGAACTGATGCAGCTATCCAGCACTTTATTCATAAACTTTGGATCCAAAACCAGGCATTTCTGAGATGGCTGAAATTTGAGGGTGTAGCATGGACCCACTTGGCCACCTCAAAATCCTTAGCCAAGACCTGTAAAATTATGCTTTGCCCAAACTGAATTAATCAGGGATAAATGATTTCTTTTTCCCCATGGGCACCAGGACCAACAATCACCAGCGCCCAGACACCAAAACTCACGCTTCCAAAACCTCCCGATGTCGCATCTGCACGCTGAGCAGGCAAGCCGCCCCACATGTCCCGCTCACAGCAGAAGCCCTTTTTTAATAAGATAAATGATTTTGGAAAAAAATATGAAGGAAATGGCTAAGATCCTACAAAATAAATTTAAGTCTGTGCTTTCAATATGGTTAAAAATACCCAAAACTTCATCACCGCCATATTCTAAAAACATTTATTAAGAAATCAGTATGTACTCTTAAAAATGTACAATATAAAAGGGAACAAGGACCAACAAATATGTGTTTAAAAAATACAAAAATGGAAAAAGTATATATACTTGGATATTATGATGTTTATATATGAAGATATTTGAATAATGTATAATGAAAAATGAATTCACAAACTCACCTGAAAAATATTTAAAAGCAAACTAAAGTTAGTTCTCTGTCAAACCTCTCCCAACTACATTTTCATGGGTCTTAGTCATAAAAGAAAACATGCTGACATTTTAAGGAATAAAAACAAGGTCATAAGCAATAATTATCAGAATAACTTGACTGAAGTCTTTATAAAAAATTATGCATGAAATTTTCTTTTGAACTCTAAAATCTGCTTGTTAATTCATCTTTTTAAAAATTAAAAAAATTTTTTTTGCAATCTAAGATCATTTTACTGAAGGGCAAGAAGCAGGGAGAGATGGGGGGGGGCAGCTACGGCATCCCCCACCACAGTCCCACGGTGGAAAACAGACCCTCCTCCCCACCTCCCGCCTCCCAAAAGGCTCCCCCTGTAGTATGAGAGAATTACATTAATTGTGGTAAAAAATAAATAAGTAAAATTTACCATTTTTAAGTGTAACTTCAGCAGGTTTAAATATATTAAGTGTTGTGCAAAAGATCTCCAGAACTTTTTCATCCTGAAAAGCTAAAACTGCTATTTCATCTCAAATAAGCACTAAGACACTTTAAAACCACAAGGATCAGAAAGCAAAAGATATTCAAATCTAAGCCCACCATGAGGACGTAATTTGGACAGATGAGTACAAGAGTACAAGACAGTCTGTCTCTTTTAAGTAATGGTTTTCTTTATAGAGTACATAAAACATTATTGTAAATATATATTTTACTTAAGAAAGTAATTTCTCCTAATGCCAGAGATAACATCTTACTCATGTTTACAGCCACAATGTCTTGCTACAGAAAAGCACTCAATGAACACTGTTGACGGCACCAAAGGAAATCATTTAGTTTCATCACCTAAGTCAGCTTACTCTTACCTACTCAACAAATTGGTTCTCTAACAACCACTCCAAGGAATACTGTTAGCCTATGCTTGCACTGATTTTCAAAAACTTAAGTTAAAAAAAAAAAGTGCTATTAATTCAGGTTTCAAAATTCCCAGGACTGTGCTCACATAATAATCAGTTCACGTGAACGGTATACAAAGAGAAGCTTTCTACTTACCATATAGTTCCCATAAGCATGATCAAACATTTCCAGGACTTGATTCCTAATTTTAAAAGAGCAGAAAGAGAAAAAAGTTAAGTATACTCTATTTATTGTCTTCCAAAAAGTAAATAGAAAAAAACAAAACAAAAAATATTTACTTAGAAAGGGACATAAGCGGAGTCAGGAAGTTCACCAGCGTTAGTCAATAAGCTTCTGCGACCCACGCAGAGCTGGGCCAGACTTTAGTATTCCTTCCTAGCACCTCATGTAAAATTCATCTTATAATTTTTCCAAAGAAAATTGATGAATGATGCATGCCACGCAGAAAGAGGGAAATCTGAGGCTGAAAAACAACTACCTCTTAACAAAATGATTTAACATCTGCCCTGAAAGGGGGAATATTGCTAGAGTGCCCCCCAAAGAAATTATTATTGCTTATACTATATATTCTACCAAAGACAGGTGTGGGTACATGTATATATTGATAGGAAATAATGATACTCTCTCAAGCCTCTGCCTCTTCTCTTAAACTGGATAAAATCACTAATGTCTAGTTTAATACACGTTTGTTAATGCCTGTCACATTTTCAGAAGATACGTTTGATGATTTTATGGTGTACTCTCTCACCTCCTTTAAAAACACTGTCAAAAAACAAGTACAAAATATTCACCTCTAATGTGAGAAAACTTATCCTCAAAAAGAGATTTGTATGTTTTGGCTGCTTGTCAAAACCCCCAAATTGACTGTTTAAAATGGTGATTTCTGATGCCCACGCCAGATTTACTAAGTCAAATCTATGAGGCCAGAACCAAGGAATCAGCCTTCAACTAAATGCCCTCAAGTTTGGGGACATGAGAGCTATCGGAAAAACTACAAAAGTTAATGTTATGGCTAAAGTTTCTCAATAATTAGGAAGGCAAAAAATAGTTTAATAATATCTTATTAACTCTTTCTATTATTCCCAAGTTCGTAATGGGAAGAATTCAAGAAGCGTTAACAGAAATTGACTGGGTGTATTTTTACCTTGCCTCTTGTTACAATGCAACTGTCAGTTTATTGTAATCATGATGATGAAATACTGGTAATAATAAAGCTAGCAAACAGAAAAGGACCAATTTCCAGATCCTACAGCCATAGTGACCAGCAAAATCAAAAATCAAACTCGTGAACTGAATAAACTAGTCCTGACAACTTTTTATATTAATTGTTCAGCAACACTTAATCCCCAAAAACAAGACCTTATCCCTTTGCTAAAACATAATTCTTTGTGTTTATTTGTATAATAAGATACGGATCGACTTATCTAAGAAAATTACTGAGTATCTTAAAGAATCCTTCTAGACATTTATGGCCTTGCAAGTGATAAAGATCTCTCAAATCACCTAATAAACCAAAAAAATATATAAGAAGTTAAAATTTCCCTTTCAGACAATGATAGCAACAAATGGAATATAGGAATTTTTTTTCCATCCTCTGAAATAAAATACAAGATTGTCACCGAGAAGCAGAAATTCCTGGGCCAATGCCAGTGCCTAGACATATGTATTACAGATAGCAGAAGCTTTAACCTGTTAACCTCACTTTGCAAGCATTCAATTTTCAAGATTAGGAATACATTAGGAATGTACACAAGGACACATTATTTTTCAGTCCTTACACTTATACAGCCCATGATCGGCAAATTCCACAACACACACTTCAAGTTGAAGACATTTAATGTCCAGTTAACTTTCTTGCTTACTTTAACAGAAAAGTCCTAACCAAGTCTATTTAAATACAGAATGCCAGGGTAATTACGATATTAAACAAAAAATGTTTCTATAAAGTTGTATATCTATTTAACAGATTGGATTAAAATATATCGGAAATCGGATCCATAGTTCAAAAATTATATCTTTCTTCATTTCTAAATAATTTTTATAAGTCAGCTTTTTCTAAAGTTACATTGCCTGCCAATGTGCTACAGAAATTGGATTTATACTTCTTTTTAATGAAAAGGTAATATCAACTGCTGTAACATTTAAAATAGAAAAGCGAAAAGTAAGTTATTCCAGGAAGGAGAAGGCTACATTTGACTAGGTAAATAATTCCAGAAACTATAAACTTCAAGCAACTGTGCAACTAACTGCTTACTATTTCGGACAATTCCAGTCTTTATCGCCGGTTTGATTCCGGGAGAGGAGAAAAAGGGTGGGGCATTCTGCTTTCTATCATAAACCATTCTTTGGGCTTTACGAATATCTCACAGGTAAACTTCATGAATCAAGGGTTCATTTGCTGAAAATTCCCAGAGTGAAAAGCAGTCAAGCAATTGTGCATTTGTAGTTTATAGCTCTAGACTCTTATTCCACGCTTACCGTATTATAAGGAAATCTAAATCAACAAGCCTAAGTTATTGTAACTTTCCCTTCACAAATGATCTCAAAATTGATCTGAACTGGTTGGACTTTTCCAGTTAAAAATTAACTTGGGTCAAAAATGACATATTCTTCAACTAGAAGATTTTAATAGAAAAGGGAGAAAGGGGAGGGTGGTCAAACAAGACACTTGCTTGAAGCTTCTTTCTCCAATTCTTATGCATTTGAATACTGGCTCTACCATTTAGTAGCTCAGTGACTTTGAACTTTGAACAAGTCAACCCTGAGTCTCAATTTCCAAATCTGCAAAATGGGGATCACATCCACCTCAGTAAGAAACAGGGAGGATTACAGAGATAACATGGAAAGTGCCTGGCACAGTGTAGGGTTTTCAGTAAGTTACCAATGACACATTCGATTCATAAAGAGAAAATTAAAGATGCTTATTAGAGTTTAGTGGTGATTTTGTTTTAATAGCTGATATTTTGTCTTTTTTCCACCAAGGTCTTCTATTGATATTTTACTTAAAAATACAAGACTCTTGCAACAATATGAACAATAGGAAGTATGTAAAATAAAACCTAATAATTTCACCTTACCTCCCAACCCCTGAAGGTAATCATCTTTCCACATTTTTCTGAGCTTAGACAATTTCTTTCCTATTCTTTTTCTTAACATGGGAAGGTACTATACATATTACTCTACAACTATTTTTTTTTTTTGGTCTTGGGATAATATATCCTGGATAGCCTTCCAATGACCTACCTCCTCCTTAACGTCTGAATGTCATTCCATAATATGGATACTCCAAGGAACAATTTTGTTCTTTCGAAATGCACACCCTTGTATACCTATCTCTACGTTAAGGGTGCTTTTATTTCTATAAGATAGAGTCCTGGAGGTGGGATTAATGAATCAAAGAATACATAGGATTTAAATTTCAGTAGTTAAAGCAAGCCACCTCCACCAAGGTTCACTTCTCACACCTCAATTAGCCAAGTGCTCTATCCATATGTTTTGTATTTATCAATCTGACGACTTAAAAAAACAGCAGTCTTGCTTTAAGGTGCCTTTTTCACATTTATGAGGTTGAGTCACTTTTCATGTTTATTGGTCATTTGCATTTCCTTTCATATGAGTTAAATCTTCACGCCTTTGCCCATTTTCTACAGGTTCTTGGCTTTTTCTTATACATTTCTGGGACCTAGTGTACGCTAGGAATATTGACTCTGAAATGCTGTAGTTATAACTGATAAGTTTACGACACTTCCAAGACTGATAAAACTACTTGGAGTAAAGTGAATAGGTAGGTATACTTAACTGGGGCTTTTGAAAACACCACCGAATATTGTTCTGTTATGAAAATACGGTGCAAGAAATGGTAAAACATGTCATGCCCAAGTGCCAATGACCACCCTCTTTCTCCGTAACAGGTGCAAACATTATTTCCTTAACTACTGTAAGATCAGCAACATTTTCCCTGCGGGGAGCTCACTTGCGCGAGAAATCTAATCATATCTCGCAGGACAAACAACCGCAGGATTCTCCCGCGCAGCGACAGGGGCTGTAGCCCACTTCACGGGCCACTGACATGGCAGCCGCGTCGACATACCGCGGCTGTCCTCAAGGAACCTACACATGTCACCGACGGCCAAGGCGACACCCTGACAGTCCCCCGAGGTCGCAACGCGGCCAGCGGCCCCCACCTCCCCGGAAGCTGTCCACTCCGCCAGGGTTCTCTGGAGGCCACAAACGTCCCATCGCGACAAGAGGCCACTAAATGCCTGGCTCGCAATGACAGGCACCTGTGGTCAGGCACACAAGGAAACCCACCCCAGTCTCCCAAGCACCCTTACCCAAGCTTCTGTTTTTCCTCCCTACTCATGGGCGCGGCCCCCGCCGTCCACACGGACGTGGCCGTCACTAGGTACAGCGCGGCCGTCGTCGCCACCAGGCTCCATGGTGCTCGCTGGGGGACCGCGGACCCACAGCCCCGGCCGCCACCGGCTTCGCTCATGGCCCCGCGGTTCCGCGCACGCGCAGCGGCTACGCCCGGCCGGTGGGACACATTGCCGGACGCGGGGGGCGAGAGGCCTGCGAGCCGTGTCGAGGGCGGGATGCGGAGGAAAGCGAGCAGCCGCCGTCGCCGGACAGTCTCCCGAAGCCACCGAGCCTGTCCCCAGCGCTGCTAGCACTGCCAGCACCCTCCGCCCTTACAGCCGCAGCACCTCCCCCAGCTTTCCGGTGTCGTAGTCTAGGAAACCACCTCCCCTGGCGCTACTTCCGGGTAGGGCCCCCGACGCGGAGCCTGAGGACCAATGGGGACGGGGTCGCGCAGGGGCTGGTTCCAGGGGCAGGAGAGCCCATTGGCCCGGAGAAATGAGACGTGGACAAAAGGCGGGACTGGGGAGGGCTCTGTCGCTTGGGCCCGCCTCCGGCCCGTGAACTTGGCGACCTGAAGACTACCGGTCCCGGCGTGCACTGCTTCTTCCCTGGAGGTCCGGCACCCCGGCTCCGCCTGGCTGACTTTCCACCCTGGGTGGGCGCTCTGCACCCTGGGTCGGGTGGCCCTCCGAGGGTCAGGGGTGGTTCCTGGGGTCCGCCTTTGCCCGGCTCCCTGCCGCCAGCCCTCCCTCCCGGGAGCTGGTCTGCTCTTTATTCGTCTTGCCGCGAATGACCTCTCCTTGACGGCTGGCAGTAGGAGGCTCACGTGTCCCTAGCTCGGTGCCACACACTTTAGGGAATAGCGTTGTTTGGAGTGATCCTCTGCCCTCAGGGGATTACAAATCTGTAACAGCAATACAGAACTGAGCCTTCCACGGCCGTATGCTGAGAGTTTTACTTGCACTCTCTTATGCACTCTTCCCAACTGTGATAGGTAAGATCATCCGCAACTTGCAAACGAGGAAGGGCTAGGGAAGTTAGGGAACAAGCCCTTGTGACACCGCTAGGTTAGATCGGAGTCCAGCCAGCCTTATGACCCTCGAAGCCCTTGCATGTAACCACAGCGTAGTACCACGAGAGTGAAGGAGAGCACGTGAGGCCCCAGACTTGATTAATAACAGTTATCTAAAAAGCTGACTGGAAGGAGAGTGGTGTGAGCTGCAGAGAAAGTTTAGTGCAGGAGATTGGAACCTGCAATTTATTTTTGATGACAGAGTCCCGTGTTAACCACTCGTAAAGTGAGGCGTAGGCTCCTCTTGAAAAACCACATTGTTTTTAATGTGTGATAATTCAATAGGTATGTGCAGAGTTTGGGAGCTTGGAGGTGAGCTCTGTGACCACTAGAAACAGCTTACTCATAGCCTCAGCCTCATTCAGCTCTCTTTCTGGGAACTTGTCTTCCTTGAATTCTGTCACCTTGCATCATCCACTTCCCTCTGGGACTGGTGACACCAGTGCCTCCTCTTCTTTCCCTGCCTCTCTTCCCTGCATGTTAAGGTTTATGTTTTGTCTTTTTTCTCTCTCTCTCTCTTTATATTCTATTCCTTGGTGATTTCTTCTACTCATATGGATTCAACTGTCTTATCCCTGTGGTTGATTTATAAATCAGTATCTGTCCTGATCTCTAGACACACAGCTCCACCTCCCTAGTAGAAATTCCTTCTGTCTGGCCCAAAAGTGGCTAAAGTGTCATGGGTTCACTCGTTCAAATGAATGCATCAGAATCATCTTCCACCCACCTTCCACCTTCGTGGTTCATGCCCAATCAGTTGCTAAATTATAGAGATTCTGCTTCTGCAATCACTGCCTTTCCACTCCTACTTCTCAGTCCCAAGCTCTGTCACCTCTTTCCTGAACTGTGGCAATGGCCTCCTAAATTATTTCTCTGCCAACCTACTTTTCGGTACGTTGATACCAGCGTTACCATTCGAGGGCATCTGTAAACCCTCTGAACCCACCATTCAGTCTCAGCCTCCATCTCCAAAAACCCCTTCTCAAACCTCCAATCCTTACTAGTCATCCTGGCCCCTCCTCTTCCATTGTGCTGTGTCTTTATTATTGTTTTCCAGTCAGCCACGTTCACTGGAGTGTGACTGTGTGGAGGATATTGACATTAGCTTATTTATATGTATGTTCTAGAAGTCAGCTCTGTGCCTCTCCTGGTACAGATTCTCCATAACTGTTGAACATATTTGTTTCCTTATTCCTTCCATTTCCTTATCTACTTAATGTGGAGGTTGTGAAAACCCATGAGGTCATTGCTGTACAATATTTAATTTAGTCCTTCTTCTGGACCTGCAACCTTATGTTGGTTCCGCCCTGGATCCTCTTTGGCAGCTTAATGATGAAGTTAGCTAAATAAATACTACTTGTGAATTGTCCTGGGTCCTGGCACAGAGAACAGGACAAGCTGAAGGTCAACGCCCATCATCCAGTATTTGAAAACTAGGAACAAAGGGAACAGCAAAATAGTTGGTGACCTTTAATACTGGCTTTTCATGTGTAGAATTTTCTCTTTTTTTCTTCTTTGGCCTATTTGTTTGTTTTCAAACTAACACTGCATTTTAAAAATGTATAATGAGAACCTAGAATATGTTCTTTGTTGACTTGCTAAATAAAGAGCATCTTCTTCTCTGTTACTGAAATTCAATTTCTAGCCAATGATTGAGTCCATGTCTCACGGATGTCTGCAAAACCCTAAGAGGGAAGATTGTGACTGCAGTTTGTCATATCTGAAGTGGAGCCCCTGGAAGTGAAAGAAAAATATATTTGCACAGCACATTTCAAAAGAGAACCCATTTTGCCCTGGCTGGTGTGACTCAGTGGATTGAGTGCTGGCCTGCGAACCAAAGGGTCGCTGGTTCAATTCCCAGTCGGGGCACTTGCCTGGGTTGCAGGCCAGGTCCCCAGTGGTGGGCGCACAAGAGGCAACCACACATTGATGTTTCTCTCCCTCCTTTCCCCTCTGTAAAAAATAAATAAATAAAATCTTAAAAAAAAAAATAACCCCTTTTAACCCCTTAATGGAAAGAATAGAAATTCTCAGCTAATGGGCAGTGTGCAGACACTGGGAAAAATTTACATTCATCATTTTAAAACCTACACACATTATTTTAGAACCTATACACTTAGTGATGAAAAGGATATAGGAGTTACACAAGAGAGACCTTGGTGTGTTATGCAGGGGCAGAAACACTCGTGCGAAGCATTAAGGAGAAGAGGGAAAAGGACTTTTAAAGAATATGGACAAGACTTTAGATGGGTAATGCTCATTAAAAATGACAAGGGATAAGAGCCGTTAATAAGATGCCCTTTAACCAGTTAAGAGTCTGTTTGCACGGCCTTGTGGCTTATGTAAATACGCATGCTCACTTGGTGTTCTCTTTGTTTACTTGCCTGGATGGACTTGGAGTTAGGGAGGGGTGGGAGCCCTGGTTAGAATCCTATGGATTCACAAACAAGGGAGAGTCTCCACTTCAATGGTGGCTCAGATAGAGTCCCAGGAGGCTGCGACCAGCTGTGTGACACTGACAATGGAGCAGCAGTTGCTCCTAAATGATTTGAATTCTTTAATATGACAGATCTATTTACTCCTAAACTCTGGTGTGGAATTTGGGAGTGGTGATTTTTGTCATTCTTCAAATCACTCTTGCTATTATACGATAGTGCGCGGCATTTACAGAACACTTTTCTTTTTGAGAACCCAATCTTGCAAACATTAAAAAAAAAAGAAGAAGAAAGTACTTATTCTACATTCACAGCTAGAGACTGCAAGGTGCTGGAAAGAGTACTTCATAAAAAAGGTACTCAGGGAGTGTTGCGGACTGACTCCATGCCTGGCTGTCTGCTTGATTTATCCAAATGCAAAGAGAGTGGGAAATCTGGGTGATTTACTACTCCTAATGATGTTTCCAGATCACGATTTGAGATCTTCAAAATCACTTCAGCTCCAGATGATTGTTTCACTTCTCTCAGTAACACCTGCGCCAGCTCTCTCAGGCAAGAGATTTTGTTCTTCAGTCATGTTTAATGTTAATCTCACTCTTGTGGTTGGGTCTCTCAGTAGCCATTTTGCATTTACTTTATGTATCAGAAAGGAAAAAAAAAAAAGGCAAGGGACGTGGCTCTTCACAAGCTGCTGCATCTTGCCCCTGGCCCCTCCCCTAAATCCCCATTTTGCACAACTCACGCAGATTGTAGTTGCTCTTTCAGTCCAGGCACGCAGATGTTAAGTCAGCAGCACGCAACAGCATTCCGCACAGGTGGCAGAAGGTGGCACAGTCGCCAAGAACAAGGGTTCCCAGCCAGCTCTGCTACTTATTAGCTATGTTATCTTAAGCAAATCACTGGCTTTCTTTGTGCCTTAGTTTCCTCACTGGTAAACAGGAATAAGAATACAGTGGGCCTTCTGTATCTCTGGATTCTGCATCCGGGATTCAACCAACTGCGGAGGGGAAAATACTCCCTCACAAACTCACGTCGCTGCTGACGTGTGGTATGTAGTTAGGCCTATCATGGTTGCCTCTGTAGTGAACATGCACCGATTTTTTTTTCTGTGCCGTTGTTCCCTAAACAATACAGTACAACTATTTACATAGCATTTACATTGTATTAGGTGTTATAAGTAACCTAGAGATGATTCAAAGCGGGCAGAAGGATGTGCTTGGGTCATATGCTAACACTATGCCATTGCATATGAGGGACGTGAGCATCTGCAGATTTAGGTATCTGCGGGGGTCCCGGAACCAATCCCCTAATGATACCAAGGGACAGCTGTAGTACCTCACTCAGGGTTTTGTTGTTGTTGTTGCTTTTAAGGAGGATTAAATGGTTTAATTGTTGGAATACCTTCCTTTCAGGGATGTTGTCAAGATGATGAGATGGTGTGTGTAAAATATTTAGCAGTTTGAAAGGGCTCAATAAAGAACAGCTATTGATATTCTCATTATTATGGGGTAGAAAGTCACAGCTGAAAGTAAGATTCCAGGGCGGATGCAGCCGCTCCGCAGCCCCCAGGGGCCTGATGTGACTCTCAGCCCTGAATCTTTTTCATCACTGCAGCCATCCATGTATTGGGTGGCGGTGCCACTCACCGAAACGGAAACCAGAAGATGAAGAGCGGTTCGGGGGCGGGGGAGGGCTAGAGGATGAGTTCAGCGGAGACCACAGGAAAGATCAAAAAGCTGGGAAGCGAACCAGAGAAGAGTCACAGACGTCACAGGACGAGAAACTGTCCAGAGGGGCGTGGCCAGAGGTGTCCCGAGCTGCAGGAAGTTCAAATGAGATTACGACGGGAAGGTGTTTATTTTACTGGCGCATTCCCTGGGGTGGGTTCTGTAAGCAGTGAACGCTCAGTAAATGTTGACAGGATAATTAACCCATTAAACAGTTGGAGAGGAGCAAAGTACAAAGAAAATGATATGTCAATGGAAGGATTAGGCAGATTTGCCTTTATATTAACAAACGAAACATGAAATTCGACAGCACTTATGAGGCCACTTTACGAAGTCCGTTGAGCTCCCTTTACACGCAGGGAACCTGAGCAGCCGCTCCCGTGAAGGAATCCAAACGATGACGTCTCTACGAACTTCGGTAACCATTCTTCTGCTACATTACAATGCCTGAAAGACTAATTATTCTGGAAGCACGTGCGTGCCCACTGGATTATGGTACCTGGGAGGTACCTGGCTGAAATGTTTGCAGGAATTCCGTGGACGCCCTACTGTCATAGATTGTTAGCTTGAGATTAAACTGATGACTTTTTCTTTGCAACCCTTTTAAGTTTACAAAGGTTTGGTAAACACTGTATTGTATCATTCAATAAATAGCAACAGTTCCCTCAAGCAACTAGTCTTGGAAGCCTTCTTTCTAAGTTAAAAAAAAAAAAGTTCCTCTGTCTTTTAAAGAGACAGAAATAGTCTCATATGTAAAAATGCTTAAAAATAGACAAAAGGTTTGAATATAGCACAAACAATAGTGATGATAATGTTAAACCCTTTTATTAGTAATGGTATGAACCAAGGCGCTACAAGAAAGAGATCCCATATACAATGATTTATACAAGAAAGTTGTTTATCAAAGATAATATCAGAAACAGGGGGGTGGTTCAGGGCTGATGGGTAATTCTACCCCACAAAGTCATCCAGGACCTGCGGGTGCTATTCTGTCCCCTGGTAGGCGTCTCTATGATAGAAGCTGGTTCACCAGCATCGCATAAACCTTTCGGTCAGCCTGGATGGGAAAGAGAGAGGAGAGGGCAAGCAGTTTCCTTTATAAAGGATGTGGCCGTGAAGGTCCACACCTCACCGACGCTCACGGCTCATTGGAAAGGAGTTAATCAACTGACATTTTTAGCCCCTACCTGGAAAGGTATATGCCCAGCTTCAATGTAAATTCTATAATTAGAAAGGAGAAGAGGACACCAAATATTAGGAGACCCTTGTCCTTCTACGCCAAATTCTTGCTTTGGTATTTTTACAGTCATGGTTATCGTCACAGTGAAGACGCACATATGACTTTTTGATATGTTCATGGATTCCTAAAATGGGCTGAGACACCGGTGCCATTTTACTTTTCATTTTGCTTGTTATGTATAGTGTATGTCTCAAATCCTTAAGTACTATCAACAAATACTACCATCTCCTTGGAGAGGCGTTTAAAAAATCATTATTTTGTCTGAGTCTTGGGTAGATTTTACACTTGCTTATCGGGAGGACTTGCCCTTTCCTTCCTCCTCTGTATAAGATGCAGAGAGATGACGTGTTACTGGAAATACTTCCAGGCAGCTTCCCTGGAGAGTACTTCAATCTCCTGGCGATAAAGGAGGCAGCTAGTAAACAGTAAAGCCGTACTATCAGTTGTTGCAGTTGCTCCTGGAATAAAACAATTAAATATAATAGGATCAACCTAAAATTATTAGAGGGCTGTTATTCGTGGCTCCACTTGGACAGGTGGAGTCTGTTAGAAGTTGATAAGAATTCTTAATGGTTTGCAAGTTATTTAATTTACCGGCTATTAGGTTTTGGTGAGAAAGCAGGGACATCAGGAGGGAGGCACCCAAGGAAGTTTGCACGTACACTGGTTAAACAGAGATGCTCTCTCAGCACTTCCATTCCTTCAGGATGCCAGGGAACCTGGAGTTTAGACACCGTTTTCATGCATTTATGAAGTTTTCTTTGTTTTTTCACTTCCAGAAAGCCGATTCATGATTTCATTAATGGCATATTCTAGAACTGTGCTGGTGAATGCGGTAGCCACCCGATACCTTTGGCTCTTGAGCACACAAAATGCGGTTATTTCATCAATGTATACTGGATTGCAAAGATCTGTTAGGAAAAAGTCATGGAGACTATCTGATATTTAACGTGGATTACATTGTTTAAGGGACCATAGTTTAGATATGTTGGGTTAAATAAAATACATTATGAACTAATTTCGCCTGTTTCTTTTCCCTTTTTTAATGTCACTGCCCCCCTCCCCGGCTATAGCTGATTTGGACCAGGGCTAGACAGATGCCTGATCCACACTGGGTCTTACAGAGTCTCTCTCCCAGGAATTTGGAATCAAGATTCAGTCTTTGCCGGTTCCTGGATGTGGGAGTAAATAAAGCCAGGGGCTGTAAGTTAGCCACAGACCTCCCAAGCTACTCTGCAGAGATGTAACAGGTGTGCACAGCGAAGCAAAAATGGAAGGCCAGGTCGCCTGAGGCATGAAGAAAGATGGGGAAATTATCTCCTGCTGAACTTCAGGTCCATTAGTTTCCATGAGATACTTACTCCTCTTTGTGCCTAAGCCGGTTTAAGCAGGGCTGTGTCACTATCATCCCAAACAGCATGGACTGAGAGCACCACGTGGTGACTAACATCTTATTGGTGCAGCTAAAATATGACAGAGAGCAGAGTACAGTGAAACAAATCCCAGCTAAAGGCCTAGGGACGGGAGGTCAAGGTCCAGGAAAACAATAGAGGAGAAGAAAGCAAGTTTTATGTACTTCACAGCTAAGTTCATCACTTACCGCTGAGTACCAGTTTCATTGGCAAGAGGTCTTCAGCACGACATTTTAATGCACAATCCCATTGCCGAGGGCTTTCCTGTAGCACTGCTAATTCCAAACTAGTGTTTTGGAAAATGATTCTGGATGATGGCAGCTGGGTATCATTTATAAAGGGTCATCAGTTTTAATCCAGTGGAACACAGTTTTGCTTTTACAATGACTGTTATATAACTAAAAATGGAAAAAGTACATATTTCATTTAAAGGAGTGTCTCTCCAATTTTTATGGTTTCATTAAATTTTATAGAGTAATTATGGGATTGTCTTGTTCATGGAGATTTGTTTAAAATGCTTGGTGTCCGTGTGTTTGATCTCATCCATCAATGGAGTCTAGCAATTCTATCTTCAGGTGTTTCTTACCCATCTGGAGAAAGTTTCCCCTTGTGATTTTGATCTAGGAATCACTATTTTTCTAAGAATAAAAAAAAAAAAAAGAAAGGTTATACATCAAAGGCTGTTCAGAAGAAAAACGTAAACCTCAGGCTTTTCAGACTTCAAACAACATCTGTTGTGCTTTTCACAGCATGCCGCGTTGTGCTTTAGCGAGCGTGATCTCGCTCGTGTTTGTAATTTCTGAAAGCGTGTCAAGCCGGCAGTAATGGCCTTAAATAAATCGAGTTGTCTTTCATGTTAGACCTCTGGGGGGATTCATCAGTAACACGTGGCTGAAAGTTGAACCCTGGAGTTCCTAGCTCCCCACTGGGCCGTCTGTTAGAACTTGCGGGGCCGGTGCCTGGCTCCCCGCGGCGGGAAGGCAGCGCCGGCAGGATGGTCTGGCAGATGCCAGGGCATCACCTAGGGATTCTGGGGAAGAGGAGTCGAGTCAAGATCAGAACTTCAAAGCAGCAGCTCAGCCCTCCAGAACAGTACCCATCAAAGGGTTATTTTAGGGGACCAATTTCACCTTGGCAACTGTGTCTAGTGCGGTTTTTTTCTCCCCTTTCGCTTTATATGTCACTCGCGTCATACTGTTGTCAACCGGCCTAAACATAGGAGGAAACGCACCCAGAATCCCCTTACTTATGGGATCCTAGGAAAACAGAGGAAACTTTGGCCAAATTTAGATTCAAGTTTAAACTATTTTTAAACATTCAAGTTTTTCTGATTTTGACTGTAATACGTCTTCATTATGGAACATGAGGGGCGGGGGGAGATTCAAAAGCAATGATAACCATTTGAAATCTCAGCAGCTCCAGCCACATCTTCTATTTCATTGCATTTTCTTTGAAGCTTTTTTTTTTTTTTTTGGCCTATGCATGCATAGTAATCTTGTGATTTTTTAAAAACTCAAAACTGTGGCTATGCCTTTCCCACAGTATTGCAAACTGTTTGTAAACAATTCTTTTCCAGGTTGGTGGGTCCACCCTGATATAGTGAAAATGAAATAGCTCAGCAGAAAGCTCGAAGTGGCTTTTCCTGGTGTTTTCACGTTCAGTGCATCTATGAGTCGGGGGACCTGCAGGTGGAGAACACAGTTGGTTCTCCTCTGTCTCCTTCCTGCCTTTAAAATGGAGACTCTGCTTCTGCTTTCTTAGATGAGTGACAAGGACTGTACCTTGCTGTAGAGCTGCTTGCTGGAGATGATGGCGTTCACCTCCGCCTCGTGCTCACGGTATGGACGTCAACCCTGGGCACAAGTCACCTTGCTCGGCGATGGCCTAAGCAACCGTATCTGTGATGCAGTCTTAGCTCATGTTGGTGAGGATCTGGTCTTACACATAATTTTTAATGACTATTCTATCAGTCCAGAGGTTCTTGGTTGCAAACAACACTCTCGTTCATTCAATTCATTTAAAATTTAAATGAATGTAAGTATGTTAAAATCTTGGAGGGCAGGAGAACCAGGCTTGAGGAATATATATCCCAAATCATAGCACCAGAATGCTTCAGGAATTTAACTGTGCCATTGACTTTGGAGGTGGGATGCTCGCTACTAGACCCTCTGTCACTGCCCTTGCCCCCACCCCCGAGAGCTGGGGTCTCTCTGCCACAGTCCACCACCGCAGCAGAGTGGATTTTTCATAGACACTTCCTTCTTCTTCCCACTCTATTGAATCGAAATGTTGTAAGAGTGAGACTGACTGGCAGAGCATCCACCATGCCCTGGGTACAAGGGAAAGAGGAAAAACGCGTTGGCCACTTCTAATTAGAAACAGAAACTCCACCCGTACACGGAGGACATTCATAACCTGCTAGGCAGAGAGAAAGCCTAACAAAGTCCAAAGCAACTGTGTAATGCATTACTATATAAAGTTTCACAACATCGTTAATAATTTCCTTATTGTTGAAAACTTGGGCCATTTAAGAAAATGTATTTTCAGTCATATTTATTGAGGTCTAATTTACATAGGACTAACATGCACCCTTTCCGTATACAGTTACATGAGTATTAACAAATGCATCTGTGGTCATGGAGCAACCGCTGTAATCAAGATGTAGAACAGTCCCGGCTGGTGTAGCTCAGTGGATTGAGCACGGGCTGAGAATCAAAGTGTCGCCAGTTCGATTCCCAGTCGGGGCACATGCCTGGGTTGCAGGCCAGGTTCCCAGTAGGGGGCATGTGAGAGGCAACCACACATTGATGTTTCTCTCCCTCTCTTTCTCCTTCCCTTCCCCTCTCTCTAAAATTAAATAAATAAAATCTTTAAAGAAAGATATAGAACAGTTCACCCCCAAAATTTCCCTACCTGCCACTTCACAATCAGTCCCTCCCATTACCTCCAACTGCAGGCAACCAATGATCTATTTTGAGCTCTGTAGTTTTCCCTTTCCCAGCGTGTCATATAAAAGGAAGCATATAGGACGCATCCCTTTTAGTCTGACCTTTCCCCCTCTAATCATTCGAGACTCATCCACGTTACAGTGTATGTCAGTGGAACATTTCTTTTTGTTGTTGAGTAGGAGTCTGGCGTATGGATGTACCACAGTTTGTGCATTCACCAGCTAAAGGACATACGGGTTGCTTTCTAGTTTTTGACAATTACTGATCCCACAACTAGAGAAGTGGCATACAAGTTTAGTGACTCCTTTCAAGACCCTCGTCAGCCCCATCCTAGCCACACCGAATGAACATAGAATCTAAGAAAAACTGCGCAGAAGCAGTTTCACGTCAGCTCGCTCACCTCCGATTCCAAGCTGATCATTGGCCCTCAGTAGCAGTTGCGGGGGAGCTGTTCTGGGAAGGGTTCTCGCGTACTCGGTGCTTGGTATGGCGGGAAGACAGGGGTGGTGAGGTTTCTGCTACAGCCGCTGTCCCGTCGCCCCTGCCTTGATTTCTCCAATGTCCCTTCCTCTCTAGTCTGAAGCTGTCGGTGCCATAGAGCTAAAGCTGAGATTATAGACAAGGTTATGCCAGGCAAGGAAGCAGATGCCCTTGTTGGGCTCTCCCTGGCCATGTTCACCCTGCGAACTTGGGTTTGCCGATGTAGGGCTCATGTCCGCCCTGTGCACCTGTTTCTCCAGCACCCACTAGTGTGCCGGCATGTTATTGATCTGTCGTCATTATTTTGGGATGAAGTGAACTCATGGATGGATGAGCAACTGTCGACATCGGTGAGTAAGTACTGTCTTATTTACAGTTAGAGAAAGAATGAATGTGTCACTCAGTGTCACCCACTGAAAATAAATTTGTTTGCACAGCCGTTCAATTACGTCAAGAGTAATTGCCCATGGCTCTAGTTAGACATAATCTAATTCCTAGTGAAACAAGCACATGCAGTTTCGAAGCGTAATTACATCTGGCATGAAGGGCCCTCCCTGTGGATTTCTTTCTGATGACAGAAAATTAAAAGTTCCACAACGTGGCAATGGTGACTCACCTTTTCATCTCTGAGAACTGCTCCTCCCAGCTCAACTTACGACATTTGCTTAAAAGACGAAACGAGCCCCATTCCAAAGAAACAGGACATCTGGACATCTCTTCAAGGATGAACATTTTATTGGAATATAGGCACTTGACAGAGTAAATGCATGATTACAAAGTGTTTTAAATTTATTTGCTTTATATAGTGACTAAAAAAATATCAATCCACAGTGTCGATTTTTTTTCTTGAAGTTGCAGACCTCAGAGGGCAAATCCCCAAACCCGTTTGTGTACAATAAAGGCGGTGTACGCAGCCAGCGTTTACCTGATGGACTGTGTTACTGTTTTAGCCAGCAGTGCCCTCCCCTTCCCCATCTTAAAATTGCTATGCAGCATATATCACTTAGCGCTTATTATAAAGAAATAAAGTCACCTGTCCAGGAGAACTGGGAAGCCCTTTGAAATCATCGGCTCCAGCCTGGAGGTTACAACGCCAGACTTGAGGATCTTCATAATAAAATGTAAAAGGTCAGGCCTACCCACCTGCAAGGTTTTCACACCCAGCCTCTTTAGAAAGCTTTTGGACAAACTGGAATTTCATCCTGTAGTCTCCAAAAAAAATTTTTTTTTTGAAAGAGAATTTACTCTCCATAATGCAAGGCACTAGTCCAAGCTGCAAAGGAGAAGATGGCAAGTTAATTTCTTTAAGGAAAGAAATTTGTTTGTTTGTTTATGGAAAGAAATGTATTATTTATTTGTGGAAGGTGAACAATAACATAACTCATTTAAAGTCATGGAATTTTGGCCCAATAGCTTGTCTTGAGGTCTGATGCCTAACGGACTTGCCGCAGGACAGCGCCCCCTGCAGCCTGCAGAGGTTGTCCATGCTGCTCACTGGAATCCCAGTGACCTTGCTCCGACTGGAGTACCACAGAGATGTCTGTGTGAAAAGCAACAAACTCATGGTAATGTGGAGTTATTCCATTCACCACATTAAAATGAGTAAGGAATATTTTTAACGCACTTTAGTTTCCTGTTCCATCTACAAATAGGACAATCATCCTGTGTAGCCTAGTGAATTTGTCTTCTGTGAAACAGAAAAGTGCTTTGCATTCTCAAGTTTGTCCTCTTACTTTGTGCCCAGTCCCCTAGGGCCTACAGGACGGGCCAAGGGAGAGCACTAATGTTCATCCATCCAACACAGTGAAATGTACTCTCTTTTAGGATTGGAAAAAATCTCTCTACTTTCCGAGGGTTCAAGAAGCCCTGATGGGAGGAAAAGAAGAAAGCTGGGGAGCTCCGGGGTGGTGGCAGCCTGGGCTGTGACCTCCTCCCTCGCCACAGTTCTCCTGGAGGGAAGGACAGCCCTGGGCAGGGCTGGGCACCGTTCCTTTGGCTCCTGGCCTTGCTGGGCACAGCATCTGACCATGTGGCCATCTGGACTTGATTTAGGGGGAAGACTCCGCAAGGGCAGGAAGCCCAATTGGAAAACATCTCTCTGGCTGACAGCAAGCCCCAAATAGCCGCAGCACAGCCGAGTGGCGGGTGTTGGGTTCTCACATTTCCTGAGCAGCCTGGCACAGGCCAGTTCCTCATTAGGCACTAGGGACGGGAATGTGACCGGAGGAGGCAGAGAGCATTATTCAAGGCTGTGGTTTTCTCACAGGAAGCACAGATAATGGCTAACCCCCAGCTTCTGCCCTTGAAGAGAAGGGCCCTTGGAAGGGACAGGAAGAAAAGAGAACTTCGGTATTTCGTGCCAAGTGCAAGGGTACGATCGGGTACTGGTATCACAGGGACCAGGGAGGGGTGGCCTCTACCTTCTTCACCTGGAAGGAGATCCTTCATAGGTGTGAGGATCGAAGCACTGGAAGGGAAGTTGTAACAGGAGATTATACTGATACTGATTGTCTTTCATCCTTTAAGACCTAGAAATCCATTTTGAATTCCTGCTTAAATGGTTAAACTGTGGGGATCAATTCTCTAAAGAACTGATACAAGCTTCCTTGGTGATGATGATCAAACCGAGCTCTTAGGGCAATATATTGGGATCTATTATTAAAATTTGTGGAAAGATGAAGATGTAGTGCTAGTTCTGAAGCTTTTAGGAAATAAACTGATATTTTCTTTCTTTTTTTCTTAGGTTTTATTTATTTTTAGAGAGAGAGGAAGGGACAGAAACATCGATATGTGTGAGATCAATCCATTGCCTCTTGCACATCCTCAACTGGGGACCTGGCCTGCAACCCAGGCATGTGCCCTGACCGGGAATCAAACCTGTGACCTTTTGGTTTGCAGGCCGGTGCCCAATCCACTGAGCCACACCAGCCAGGCAATAAACTGATATTTTCTGAAGGACAATAGAATACTTCTTCATTTAATCTTTTGGAAGTCCATTCTACCTATAGCATTAACAGGTATAGGTCACAATCAACGTGGAAGACATATTTGTGCCTATTTCCACTAAAGTGTAGGATCTGGGAGAGAGGGACAGATCTTTTAAAGCACAGATCTCCAGAGCCTGGGATGTAACAGACTCAATTAACCTGCTAACTGACTGAACAAGTGATCTCTACCCTCAGTAACATCTTTGGGGCTTGGCGCTGTGGATATATATATATTTCAGCTTCTCTCTCTCCTTCTCTCTCCCTTTGCTGTCTCTTTTTTAATTCATTTAATACATTTATTCACTTTATTTTCTTCTGGGAGTGAACCAGGACTGCTTCAATAGAAAGACAGAAAGCTTTCCTGGCAGCCCAGAAAGCTTATCATTTGAAAACTGGCATTTTCTTAAATTCCCTTGGGCCTTTTAATTTATACTGAGCAAAAGCACCTTATCTCTTCTTCTTCTTCTTTTTTCTTTTTTTGGCCCTATGCTTAACACAGCGTGAGGCAAAGAGTAGCTGTTTCAATAACATTTGTTTAATGGGTAGGCTTCACGCTCAGTAATTTAGCTAAGCTCTTTCTCTGCACAGTCTAAGGCTAATTTGGAACGCTTCAACATACCAGGGAAATTTTCTTGCCTCGTTTAAATTTCCCCAAAAGGTGATTAATGAAGAAGAATCCACAAGATGAATTGACAAGATGTGGAGAGCAGAAATAGTAACAGGCCCCGGGCAGTCCCGCTGACCACAGTTTGCCTTGGTTTCTGCGGAGCTCCCCCCTGCCCTCACTCAGGCTCTTTGGGGGCTGCACGCAGCAGGGGACTGCTGACGGGCACCCTCGCTTTCAGGCAGCCAGACCAGCCAGGCCGTGGACAATGGCTGAGTCCTTAAGGGACGGTGAAGTGGGTGTAGTAGACGGGGAAGCTGGATCTACAGCCCATGTTTCCATTCTCACGAGGAATTGAAAAGCCTTAAAGTGCATTAGTAGAAAATGTGCAGAGTGTATTGAAAACTGTGCTCCTACAGCTTTCTCTGTCTTCAACGTGACACCCACTCCCGCCCTTGGACACCCTCAGCTGCCTCTCACCCCAAGCTGCGCTACATTTGTGAGTCTGATTAAAATGCTAAAGCAGTAATTCATGGCGGAACAGTTCAATTCCACAAAGGTTTGCCTCCGTGCTCACGCCCTCTGTGCGTTCTGTTTGATTTCAATACAAATTAAGGAAGCACTTCATAAATTTTTGTTTGGTAACAACACACATGCAAACCCTAAATGTACCCATAACTAACCCATTGGGGGTCAGCTTGTTCAAAGAAGTACTTTTGCCAAATTGTCCCTTTCACTCCTCTGAGGGCTGCTCTGGGGGATTCTCCCTCTCGTCCTCTTTCTGTGGACCTGGGATGTCGGTGTTTGGAGTACTCTCGACCACCCACTGACACTCGTGAACGCGGGCACCCTTGATCTCCACTGCATCCGCGCTGGCAGCAGCCTGGGCCTTGCCATCCTCCCCTCCTGCCACTTCCTCTTCCACAGAGACCTGGCTCTCCCCTGGGCCGCTGGGCTGAGAACTTACAACGCAATCTCCTTGCGGGAGGGCCATACCTCCTTCCTGGGCATCAGGACTGGAAGGCCTGCCTGGGGGCTCCCTCCCAGTGGGCTCCCCTGCCTCTCTGTGCTCCTCTGTGGTGCCTGGGCCGCTGGCACCCTGGCTGAGACCTCCGCAGGCTGGCTGAGCCTCTGCACACCCCCCCAGGTCCGCCCCACCGGCCTCGGCCTCCGCAACAGCAGGAGAACGGGCCTCCCTCTCCCTGACTCCGCCGTCCTCACAGGTGTCCTGGCTGGAGGCAGCTGTTTGATTGGCCTCTGGGCAGGTTGGGGTTGTTTCCTCTTCTTTTTCAATTTCTTGGGGCACCAGAGTCTCCTGAGGTGCATCTTTCTCCATCTCGGGGGTAGCAGACTCCACAGGCACTTCGATGGTCACCGTCAACAAATCTCGGAGCTCCTTCAAGGAGCCTGATGCAGAGATGGATTCTGGCTTTTTCTGGGCAGGCTCTCTGTCCTCAGGGGTCCCGCCAAACTTCAGCTCTGGTGGGTGTGTGCCTGGGGCTCCTGCTGCATCCTCTGCAGCCACCGGATTCACAACAGGGTCACCCATGCTTGAAGTGATCGCCTGCCCGTCCCCACCTGGGAAAGAGAGGCTTTCTTCTTGGGCCAGCGGACCAGGGACCCCAGGCTGCTTGGTTTCCCCCGGTTCCTGGAATACTTCGTTACTCGTGGTCTCGCTGTCAGCAGCTCCTGGCAGCACGGCTGAGGCTCTCCTGGCAGGGCTGGCCTGATTTGACCCCGCGGGGGTTTTCAGATCCGTTAAGCTGGACACGCTTTCACTGGGCAAGGCCATGCTGTCTTCAAATAAGTTGTGTTTCTTCAGGACAGCAGCTTCCTTGATCACTGGGGTACCAGAAAACAAAACAGGACGTTAGCACTCTGCCCTGGCTGATTTGGCTTTTCTGATTTTACCCAGAAGCAAAACTCTCCTCTCAGCTTTTGTGGCTATCCAAATGTCTCAAGTTCAAGTTCCAGCTTACACTCACCCTCTTCTGGGTAGCCTGCCCGGATGATGGAAGCCTGCAAACTCATACCAAACTCTGGACCTCCTTCGTGTTCCCTCCTCCATTCCTCTACACATTCATTTATTCAAACAGCAAACACTTATTGGGCCCTGACAATGGGACAGGCTCTGGGAACCGGAAGACGGAGAAAATACGGCCTTTGCTGTCAAGGAGTTGGCCATCCACGACGGTAGCCCTGGATCACTCATACGGCCCCCGCTACATTTTATTAGCGGCCGATCTGTGCGTCGCCAGTTTATAGCCGCCTTGCCTGAGACCCATCGAGAGCAGGAGATGGCCTGCATTTCCCCGCTTTCCCCACAGTGCAGTCCTGAGTGTGTGACTGGTTCTCAGCTCTGAGCACCCGGAGAGAGGGGCCCCGCTGACCTGTGCTGTCGCCCTAAGCGTCTTTGCTGTAGAGGCCTCTGCCGCAAGCAACTTTGTTGCAAATGTTTTTGCAGCATAACTAACTGGCTAGAAGACTATTTTGCTATTAAAAAAAGAGTAAATAACTGGTTTGCTGCTTTTGGGTTTTTTTTTTTTTGTCTTTTTGGTTTCATTTCTTCATTGATAAATCAATCACCGTAAAAGATAATAAAATAACTGGTTGATAGTTTTTCATGTTGGTTTATTTTTGTTTTTAGGGTTTTGGGTTTTTGGGTTTTTTTTGGTCAGGTTTGGTTTCATTTCTCCATTGACAAAGTTGTGGAGAAAATAAATAGTGGCGATCTTAAAATAGTTAGCATTTTTCCCAGATGATGATGATTTTTGCCCCAAGAGTTCATCGGTTTCTTATTTTGAAACACTGCATTGGAAAGAAGAGAAAGAGAGGCACCCAAGGGCCTCTGAGGGTGCAGAGTCTAACCCACATGTCCCACAGAACAAAGGCAAGGCCGTAGGTAAACTCCACAAGATAAAATCGGTTATTTGCGCAGTAAATTGCCATGAATCAACATGCATATTAAATGTAGTCAAATATTTGTATTTGGCAATCAAGTCTTTTTAAATTTTGTTATTCAGTTTTAATGTCCCTCTTTTATTTGACATAATTTTATCTTTCTTCTGAAAAAAACTGCCTTTTGGCCAATTAGTTCTGGGTCAAAAATGTTTGGGGCAAAAATGCCTGCAGCAAAGATGCTACAGCAAAAATACCAAACACACCAAAACGAAGACCTATGTCCGTCCAGCTCAGTCTTAGAGCCCTGGAGAGGAGGAGCAACGACACCAGTAATGGCAGCAGCTGACACTTTGGACAACGAGCCCCAGCTTCTGGCTGCGCAAGCTGTACAGAGCACAGCAGTGCCATATCCGGGGGCACCCTCGTCATCAGAGACAGCACAGGCCCGAGCACAGTCATCTCCAGTGGCTGCAGCAGCGTGGCCTGCTCTCGTAGGGTCGGCATATTGTGGCCATGTTTGGGCAGTGAGCAGTCATGGGTCTGGAGGGAGGGAGCCTTTTTCTTTTCTTTTTTTAAAATAAGGAATCATTTTATTGCTGTTGCTAGCATTTTCCTCTCTAGATTAGACAAACTCTTTTTTTTTTAATTAAAATGTTATTTTTCAATTATAGTTTACATGAGGCCCTGGCCAGGTGGCTCAGTTGTTGGGAGCATCGTCCTGTATACCAGAAAAGGTTGTGGGTTCGATCCCCGGTCAAGGCGCGTGTGGGAGACAAGTGATCGGTGTTTCTCTCACTTATAGTTTACGCTCAGAATTATTCAGTGTTATTTTGTATTAGTTTCAGGTGTACAGCATACTAGTTAGACAATCATAAAGTGTTTCCCCCTAATATTTGCAGCGCCCACCTGGTCCTATACATAGTTATTACAATATAATTTGACTATCTTTCCTATGCTCTACTTCATCCCTGTGACTATTCTGTAACTTCCAATTTTTTTAAATTGAATTTATTGGACTGACATTGATTAATGATGTTATACAGGTTTCAAGTGAAGGGAGCCTTTTTCTAGTCCTCCCCAGGTGCTGTGGTGGCCTGGCAGTGGCCTTGACCGAGCCCGCCCTCTGTGCAGACACTGTGCGGACACCTTTCCATCCCTCACCTCACTAGACCCCCAGCGATGAGCTGCTGGGACCTGGGGCTTGCACTTGGCTGGTTTCCTTTGTGGCAGAGTTTTGGGATGTTTAACACCTTTCCCATGGAGACCAGCTATGTATCAGGCCTACAGCTTTATGGGTGCCCCTCCCCATCTCTACCCAAGCCTTCCCTGTCCACACCCCTGTCTCGAGCAAGGCCTGCTTCCCCGTGGGGTGCCCAAGTCCCAGCCAGCCTCCCTGCACATGGTGTCACCACCCCCCATCTCTTCTGTGCAGCTGAGAGGTGGTGAGGAATGTGCTGTGAAAGCAGCTGCTCGGAGGTCACCTCCTCCCGCTCCGGGCAGAGCTGTGGGCCTGTGACTAAGAGGAGCCCTTTGTCCTTTGTTCTGTCTGGAACAGCTGGAGGAAGGCAGCTGGTCATGAGTACCCTGGGTTTAATCTCTCCAAACCTCAGTCTTCTCATCTGAAAAATGAAGCTTAACACTCTATCTCTCAGCATCCTAATTAGCATGGAAAGAGAAAGACTACCTAATGATCCCCGTATAGCGTGTGTGCGCGCAGTCAGGGTCAGTGTCCCTCCCTCTTCCCCCCTTCCTTCTCTCCTGTCTGCGTCTCCCCAGCAACACGGGCCCTGCCCCTTTCACTTCTGTTGAGGAAACCTAGCTGGCTGCACTGGGCCCCCCACCCCGTGCACCAGGTAAACCTCCCCTCACCTTTCAGAGTTTCATCAAGGAGGATCTGGTGTAAAATCTCCTCGTACACGTTTTCCACGTGGATCATGTTGGTGTGATCTGCGAAGATGAACTGCTCATATTTCTGAAGTTCCTGGGGAGCGAGAGACCGAAAGGACCAGGCATGAGATGCCGGTGTGTGGGGGAGATACCGGAAGGACGAGTTCGGCCCCTGAGCCCCGAGACACCACTCCTCACACTGGGTGCACACCGGAGCACTTAAGGGGGTAGACCAGACATGTGATCACCTCAAGGGGTGTCAGTGAGTCTGGTCACCCCACCCCCGTCATAACCAAAGCATTTCCTTCTCCATTGTTTTAAAGTACCAACAGTCCTCACCAAGGTATATATTATACACAATAAAATGCACACATGAAAAGTACGGCTCAATGATTTTAAATACATAAATAACCTCACAAAACCCCAACCCAAACCAAGACAGAGGACATCACTCCCATGCCCTGTTCCTGTCCACGTCCCCCCGGAGATAAGCACTGATCCGACATCTATCGCAGTAGCCTAGTTTCTCTCGTTCTTGAACTTCACGTAAGTGGAATTGGCTATTCTTTTGTGTTTGTTTTTGAGAGTCACCCCTGTTACCACATGTGTTAGTGGCTTGTTCTTTCTGTTGATAAGACATCCATCGTATGGATAAACCGAAATTGTTTATCCGCACTCCTATTGATGGATATTGAGATTTGCTCCCACTTTTTGACTATGAGGCTATGAACATTCCTGTGCGTGATTTCTGCAGATTTAAGGTCTGACTCGTCTTGAGTAGGTATCTGGAAGTGAGACTGCGGGGTCCTGGAGCAGTTGTGTGTGTGACTTTATTAGAACGCGGCCCCTTTTCAGGTATGAGAATCTCTAGTCGAGGACTCTTTGGAAATTCAGGAATGTTCTCCTCTTTCCCTCTGATTGGCCCTGCACACTTCTTCCTCTAAGACAAGCAGGGCAGGATGCAAAATCCTTTAACCCTTCCTGCTTCCCAAGGGTTTCCAAATGGCTTGCCTGTGATCAGCATGAGGACGGAGCAGGGACTGAAATCCCATCCCCGTGTTTCACTCGGTAACCCCTGCCCCCGATGGCGCTGGAAACAGCGCCTGGCACGCGCCTCCTGGACAGCCAGGGTCTTAGCAGTGGGATTGGAGGCCTTTGGCCCGGAGTGACAGGGCTGACAACCAGTGGTCAGAGGCTACCACTTCAGACAGCTCTCGGTGCCAGGGCTGGGGCTGTGCCGTAGCCCGGGGCCACGTCCTAGAGGGCTCTTACGGGGTCCCTTTATATAGATGCACCGTAAAGGGATGACCACTATGCGCCCCTCTCCTCCTCCGTGAAGTGAAGGGCACAGGCTCCTGTCTGCAGCCCCTTCCATGTTCCCACCTGGTCTCCCATTCCATGTTCCCCTGGCAGTTATTTACCCTTAGGACTGGGCAAAAGGGGGACTCTGGGTGGGCCTCCCAGACCCTACAGGCAGAGAGGGGTGACCTCCTTGGAACTCCAGCAGGAGGAATTGTCCCCATAAGGCTCCTGCTGGGGTTGTCCCACAGCAGCATCCTGTGTGCCGTCTCCTGCCTCTGGGCTGTGAAGGAACCCCAGGACCGCAGGGCCGTGGGCCGGGCCCAGGGCCTGCATTGCCTCTGAGACCATATTTAACACATGTTTGCAGAATAAGCAGGACACCTTCAAAACCTCAACCAGCTGAACAATTCTGTGGAAAGAAATACTTTCTAGGGACATTTATACAGTTGTCACATGGCTGGCTTCCCAAAACACACCTTCTAGATGAACTAGATTGAACAACGGCACTCCTAGGTTGAATTCCCTGGGTCAATCAAATTGAATCCCCGAGGGAGGGTCTTGGGGAATCAGATCTTTTTCAAAGCTTCCCAGGCAATTCTAACGTGCATCCTGAGTTCAATACCATGGGTCTAGGAAGCTGCAGCTTAAAGAGCCAAGAAAAACCACACTTTAATAAAATAAAGAATTCTTCTCTGAGGCTGGAACTCCCCTAATTTAGCTAGTCTGTAAATCAGATGTTTAAAAATCTCTTGACACTGATACCATACCCTTCATTACGGAAAACTCTGGGTCACGGGTTCTTTAGAAACCAGTCTCTCTTGATGAAAAGTCACGGGAGCCCCTTACAAATTGGGTGCAGCTCTGCTGGTGTTTGGAAAGAGGGGGGCAGGATGAGGGAAGGCTTTCCTCCCTCTCCCATTTTTTGGGGGGAGGAGGAGGTCCCAAGGCCCTCGGGCTGCCTTTGGAACCGGAAGAGAAAAACCCGCTAAGCAGAGTCATGGTGTCCACACGTCCCGAGGTGGACAGAGTCATCCTCTCGGTGGCTGAACTTTTCCAACCACATTGGCCAAGGGCCATTCATGTCGACAGATTGCTCCCCTGGCATCATCCAATCCCTTTCTACGAAGGAAATACACCCCCAGAAATAAATGCCAAGGATGAGATATGTTGATGACACTTTGGAGAAAAACGGCATTGATGGAATGTAAAAACGACAGAAGACACTGCCCCAGTAAAATGACTCATGTAAAGGCGTTTAATGGTCCAATGCTTGGAGACTCTCTACACTGCCCAAAAGCCCTCTTTAAATTCTAAACGCTCCTTATCATTTGTTCCAAGAGCCCTGCACATGTCCAGGCTCACAGATCCTGTCTGAAATGTAGAAGTAGTGAAAGCAGTGTTCACCACTGACTGCGTGCACCACACATTACCAGTGCGTGTGAGCTGGGGGCAGACTCGGCCGGTGGCCAGCTCTGTGATCTTGGGCCCACGACTTAAGCCCTCAGGGTTCCTCATTGCTACAACAAGGATATAAATAGGACCTCCTCATAGGGTTTCCTGAGAATCACTGAGCTAATCCATGCACAGTGCTTAGCACAGTGCCTGGCACACAGTAAGCACTCATCAGCTGTTCATCGCCTCACTCTAGTCTCCTCAGTCTCAACAAGGACACCGCGAGGTGTTGCTAGCTCCATTTTCTGGAAAGTGAAACCTAGACCAAAAGAGAAGAAAAGTGATTTGTCCAAGGCCCAAGAGCTGATACCCGGTGGAGCCAGAACTTGAACCCAGGTCTTGAAGGCCCAGCCTCCCGAGTCAGCTCACCCGTTACTCTGCTCTGCAGACTAAGTCACACTTCATAATCAGGGCCGTCACGGGTTGCCTGGGGTGTGTAACAGCTTCAAATGATTCATTTAATTGATTTCACCAAACAAACGTTACTGGATATAACAGAACAAGTCTCCTCCTATAATCAGTCATGTTACTTAAGATCTCTTCCTGGACGTGGTGGTCAAGTTTCAGAGGCCACGTAGGAATTATGAGTCATACTCTAACAAGGAACATCTGGCATCACAGGTGCTCTACGGCACCCCCTAGCTTGGCTCCAACTCGTCACCCTCTGGATTCAACAAGAATCTCAGAGATTTCTGACTGGTCCAGGGGTCGGCAAAGCTCACCAGCTGCTTGATTTTGTAAATAAAGCTATGCTGAAACTCAGATTTGCCCACGTGTCTACGGCTGATCCGGGGCTGCAACAACAGAACTGGGTAGTTGCATCAGAAATAGCATGGCCCACGAAGCCTAAAATATTTACTGTTGGGCCATTTACAGAAAACGTTTGCCAACCCCTTCTGCCATTTGCAAGCACATCCTGCCTGCCCCCTGCCTCCCCCGACCTGCAAAAAAAAAGTGCTTGGACTTCACAGGCAGTAAGAGCAGGCTCTCTGGAGTGACCCAGTGCTTACTGGTTTGCACGTGGATGCCAGGGCCTTCTGCACGGTGGGGAGTGTAATTTGCACCAGGGCCTCCTGAAATATCCTCTTCCGCATGGTGCTGCTGTCGTAATCATATTGCTGTCAATACAGAGACAGAAACATATGCTCAATAGCAACACCGCCATCTGGTAACTGTCGCGTCAACAAGAATCTCAGCCACCCACGGCATCGCCTTTTCCCCTCTAATTCCTGAGCACCCTCCGGTGTTTCCGAGGTCTTGGAGATCTTTCTGTGAGATTCTCTCACGCTCTAGGTGGAGGCTGTGACTGCCAAGCCCCCATCTTCTTACCTTCCCCTCTTACAGATATGAAAACTGAGGCCAGATCATCACAGCAATTTCTGCCTGATAAAGAAGCTGGGGGTGGAACTGGGGGGTGAATTTGTACTTTGTCCCCCCTGTCCTGGGAGGGTTCTGGGAGGGACCTGGGAGCCACGGTCATCTACTTCTTTCATTCTGCATCCTAAAAGCAGGCTTCGTGGGCTGCAACGATGTTCGTGAGGAAAGGGAGGGTCTGGCTCACAGCTACTCTGACACTGTGGCACATGAATCAAAGGAGTTTAGCACCTAGAACAAGAACGATGATGATTCACTTTGTAGCACATGGATCATCCAGATGGAGAGACCATGGTGTGGTCTTCGGCGTCGCTTTAGGGGATCACAGACACACTGAAGCACAGTCAGAGGCCCGTGAGCAGAACGGTCAGGCCCCATAAAGAATGGTCAGAGAGATGAAGCCATTTATGCCGGAGGTAGTCATTTGGGGCTGAATTATAGCTCTGTTGCAACAACAGAAGGCTGCCACGTGGAAGGAGGACATTAACAAAGAGGGTAGAACTAGACTGACGACCGCTGAGAACCTCGGCTTTAACACTAGGAAGCATGTACTTGCATTTACATGCGTCCAGAGAAGAAATGGACTGTCCTGAGAGGTAGAAAGCGTCCTGACACTGGGCGTGCTATTGACATTGATATCTTTTCTTTCTCAATTTCAAGTTCATTATTAGTTGTATTAGCATGATAAGTATTGCTCTTAATTTCTTTTTTTAAAGATTTATAGGTTTTTTTAAGAGAAAGAGGAAGGGAGGGAGAAAAAGAGGAACATCAATGCATGAGAGACGCATTGATTGGTTGCCTCTTGCACGCCCCCTACTGGGGACCTGGCCTGCAACCAAGGCATGTGCCCTGGCTGGGAATCGAACTGGCGACCCTTTGGTTCTCAGGCTGGTGCTCAATCCATTGAGCCACATCAGCCAGGGCTGCTTTTATTTTCAATAATTTGATTGCCAGAGCTTCCTACTGCTTGTGAGACCTCAAGACCAGATCTGAAATTCAGGGACCCCATTTTAGGCTCTGTGGAACTTTATCTTCTGCTCCAAACACTGTTTATGGCAGCAATTTTCAATGATTTTCACCTCATGGCACACATAAACTAATTACTGAAATTCTACAGCACACCAAAATAATATCACGTTTTTTTTGTCCATCTGTCCCCCTGAAATAGGTAAGATTTTCATTCATTCACACCAGATGGCAATTGTGGTGTTGCCTGTTGTCATTTTTTTTTTTTTTTTTTTTTTGACAATCTAAGGGAAAAGAGCACAGTGCCCCTGACTAAATAGTCAGGTACTGCATGTTTCAAAAATTCTTGTGCCACACTTTTTGAAAATCGCTGGTTTAGGGGAAGGAAGAAGTAAAAAAATTAGTGCATGAGGTTTAAGTATAGTTTAAGCTTTAGTTCACCTTGACTAGCCCTTGACCTTACATAAGCCACATTGGCTCCCAGAGAGTCAGTTTCCTCATATCTCAAATAGGGACATATTCTAACTATCTTGCAAGTTCCGGTGAGGATCAAGTGAAACAGGGTTGGCTTTTAAAAAGCTTTAAAAATATAGCATGTCTGAGCAAGCTCTTATTATTGAAATCATTTTTTAATATATACTTAAACAAACAGGAAGCCTATTACAAATAAAATAATTTCATGTGGCAGGTATCTCTTCATTTTTCTTTTCTTTTAAAAATTTTTATCGGCATTTATCTTTTACTTGGAGTATATTTCCTTTGCTATGAGGTGTTGATTTTTTTAACATATGTTGGATAATTCAAATGTAAACTATTTGAAGAAATAGCCGGTGCCTGGCCTATTTTTATATTCCATGCAATACCTGTCGCACTGCTTTGCTTACAGTGGATAGCCAGTACATGTCAAGTAAGTGCAAGTGCTTTGAAATTAGATGGGGTCATGTCACTTCAGCTGATGGGCAACGATGCTGAGGACCTGTGGTCCCTAACATAGCCACTAGATGGCAGAAGAGGCATGAGAGTCGTGCTGGGAAGCACACCTGCTGGTCACTGGAATCTCAGGGAGGACAGATGGGAAAATGAGAAAGAAAAGGGGGTAAGGGAAAGCACTTGCTACTTTCCACTAAAAAAAAAAAATACAGCGGTTACATTCTTTTATTTTGCTTCTTTGTTACTGAATGTATTTTGCTTCTTTGTTACTGAATTTATTGGTTAATAAAATTATGTAGGTTTCAGGCGTACAATTCTATAATACATCACCTGCATATTGTATGGTGTGTTTACCACCCCAAGTCAAGTCTCCTTCCACCGCCATTTGTCCCCCGTTTACCTCTTATACCTCCCCCAGGGGTCACATTTCTGTTTCATGCTTCCCACAAATGAAAAAATGGTTTTACCTTTAAGACTCGGAGCTTAACCTTCTCCATGGCGACTGCTGTTTTGGAGGCCTCTGCCCCAAGATGTGGAGAGAGCAGCTGTGCGAAGGTGAACACTGCATTCCCCATGAGCTGGAGGTCAAAGCAACACAGAAACGGCACAGTCAGGGGGGGCACTGCCCGGGTCGGTCTAGGACAGCGGCACAGAGGGAGGGGCCGAGCGCCCGAGAGGAGTCCTCTCAGGCACTGCTCTGAGAGAGACGCAGGGTGACAGGTCCTCATCCCATTAACTGAGCTGTGACATAAACAGGAACATGGCCACTGTGGGTCAGTAAGAGACTGTGTGTATACACGATATGTGTGTATACACGTATATGCATGTAAACCTGTGTGTATCCTATGCATCCTTTCTTCTCATCTCTCCTCCTTCCACTCTGGACTGGAACACCCGAGACCATGGGATTGAAAATACCATTGTCTCCTGTGGTCATCCCCTTCCCCCACCCCCTGGTGCCTGCATCCAGGGCTTAACAGGATCGGGGGTGGGGGGAGTCACCTCCCATTGTTTCTGGCTGCTTTGATTCTGCACATGCACTTTCAGGTGGAGGTAAACCACCCAGTACATCTCTCTGTCTGCCTCCCACCCACCTGCTCACATCTCTGCCAGGTTGGAAAGAGGCAGGGTTGGGGCTCGGTGCAACTGTGGCCACAGGCTCAGGGGTCGGCAACGGAAGGAGCTCAGATTTCTCATTCTCTGCACTTGTGCCTGTATAAGCTTCACCAGCATTCGGTGTTATCACAGGGACTCTGTGAAATGATTGCTCAGTGTGGTTCCTCGTCCCTCTTTAACCCCCCACAACTCAGAGGTTAGACAGTAAGATAGGTCACTTAATCCTGCCTATAACATTTAAGAAAAAAATGCGTCTTTCTTTTCCAAGCCTGCAATTCCAACATACACCTTCCTCACTACATTCTCAAGGCCAGAGTGAATTTATCTAAGAACCTGTCTCCCTCTCAGCTCCCCGAAGTGGGAACAGGCACAGCATCCAGCCCCACAGTGGGTCCCCTGGAGAACCTGTGAGACAGAACTGTGTTCCCACAGCTCCAGCAAGCACACCCTTTCTTCATGTGTAAACTACCACACTACGGAAAAGTCCAGGCTCTCCATTCCTGTTCCCCGTGGGGGAAGGGAATCTATCAGATAAACACAAGAAATCCAAACACGAAGCTGTGACGGAGGGCCTGATTCCTTCTAAACTGGGTTAGAGAATTAATTGTAGCCAGTGGATCTTAGTCCTGGACACGTAGAAGCAATGGGGATGAGTAGGGAAAATTTTTTAAATTATTGAAATATAATATTTTAAATCATTTTCAACATTATTTTAAATTATTAAAATTTTATAATGATTGAATTATAGATATACAATTTCAATAATGAAAACAATCATTTCAAAATATATATATAATCAGAATCACTGGAGGTGGGATCTACTATTCCTTTTTTTTTTTTTAAAGATTTTATTTATTTATTTTTAAAGAGAGGGGAAGGGAGGGAGAAAGAGAGGGAGAGAAACAACAATGTGTAGTTGCCTCTCACATGGCCCTCACTGGGGACCTGGCCTGCAACCCAGGCATGTGCCCTGACTGGGAATCAAACCGGGACCCCTTGGTTCCCAGCCTGTGCTCAGTCCACTGAGCTACACCAGCCAGGGCAGGACCTACTATTCCTTAAAAGCTTCCCAGATGATTCTAATGTGCCCCCGAGGTTCAAGGAAGCAATTATTGATTAATGTCACTTTATTTTCTGGAGATGTTCCTTCTGTAGGACATTCATCAGTATGGAGGGAAGATGAAGCCTGCTGGAAGGACAGATAAGACAGCAGAGGCGGTGGCTGCACAGCTGAGCGGCCCAGCCTGCCGGTCCCATCCCCCTGCTTCCCACCGGCTGTGTCCTCAGCCCCAGGATGTCCCTGTGGTGCCCACCTCTTGCATGTAGTTCTGTGTCTGCTGCACCACCAGGTCGACGTGGGGGAATCTGAAGCGGCTCTTGAGGTCCTGCAAGCGCTCCTGAAGCAGGTCCACTTGGACATAACAAGGTTCCATCTTCACGGAATCCAGTGGGAGATTCATGAGCCTGTCCAGATGCTGCGTTTGGGTGAAGGGAAAAAGTGAAACACCTTCAGCCTCAGGATCAATGTTACATACATAGTACATGCTACATAAATTCTCAATGATCCAATGGGTGTTATTAGCATGAATCACTGCCCCATCACTACGTCTGTGACTTCTTCAGTTGTCTTCGTCCCTGCAGTGGGTCCCCAGGTCAGCCCTGTTGCTCGGACAGAGGTTGGGAGAAGAACCTATGGGATGATGGAAAGACCCAGGGATGCATCCAGGGCTCCAGTCTCCATAAGCTCTTGATGGACCACCTCCCAGCTCTCCGTTCCAGAACTCAGGAGCTAGGCAGGTAGGTCCTTTGGCACATGGAATGTTACTGGGCCCATGAGCCCCCGCAGCCTTTGTAAAGGAGTGCCATCCATCTTAGAAAATCCCAGCGAGGTCAGGGTGACCCCCGGACTCCTGGATGTGAGGCCAGAGTCCCCAGAGTTTCCTGAGGCTCTGTCGGGGAGCACGGGACTTCCCTCTGCTGCAAGCTCTCTATGGTGCTAGTGGACAGGACCCTGGAGGTAGGGAGGGGCCTGGTCAGGGAGAGGTGCCCAGTTTCAAAAACCGGGGTCCCTCCTTCTCTAGTTTGCACAGGTGAAGACTTGACCACAGACGCTTCCAGCAAGAGGTCGGCGACACACCTCATCTCCCCCCAGGGGTCGCCAACACACTCAGACACCATGAGTGCTATCGCCAGCAGCGTGCCTTTTATTTCCCACACTTATTTTAAAATAATTTTAAAACTGAATACTGGAGAGCTGGAGTAAACAAGAGAGCGGGTGCAGACAGACAGGAGGAACGGTGCTGGGGATGGAGGCCCGGGGAGGATCGCAGAGTCCAAGGGGTGAGTGTGCCTTACACAGGATGCGCTGTCTCGTTTTCAGGGCACAGAACAGAGGTACGTCTGCATTCCTAGACTGCTCTGAACAGAAATTTAAAGGGCACTCGCTGTCTTTGGGTTCATAATGGGAAAGTATCACTCCCTTTAAGAAGTGCGTAACGGACAGTTCCGCTAAACAGGAATTAATGCTCAAAACGCGCTGTCGAACTTGCCACAAAATATGTCATGTGACTATTTTTAAGAAACATCAATTAAGCAGACGAGAGGAAAAATGGGTTGCCATTTCACTCCTAGCAGGCTGGTGAAAGTTTAAACCAGTGATAAGACTTATTTCTGATGGGAATATGGGGGGTTGGGGGAGAGTCCTTTTTTGGAATGTAAATGGCAACATCTGCTAACATGAGGGATGAACTGACCTTTCAGCCTACCCATCCCATCCTAGGGATCTACGCTGCAGAAACAGAAGCATCGGGTGTGAGCATGTACGCAGCGAGGTTACTTGTCACAGCTTTGTTCTACGGTGGCAACATCAGGACGGCTGAATAAATCATACCTGCCATGTTACGCAGCCATCACAATGAATGATTCGGAGCTAGAGCCGTCAACTCGGAAGCAGCTCCAGGGGGCGTTTTTGAGTGAGAACACTCATAAGCAGAGTAGCCTAAGTAGCATCAGCCCATTTTGCTAAGACCAGGCGACCTAAAACAAGAGCCTATGGGTGTGTGCGTGTTACCGGCTACATAAGCACGGGGAATTACAGGGTGGCACACGCTGAGGTGTGGACACTAATCACTTGAGGGGAGGTGGGTGGCGCGTGGGGAGGAGCGAGAGGAAAGGCATGTTTAAAAAGAAGGCTGCGATAAGAAACCTCGGAATACATGCAACTGATTCTTCAATGACAACGCCACGAGTGGGTGCGCACAGAGAAGCAAGAAAGGAAAAGGAACGGACGTATCTGGTCTCATCCGCCGACTGGTAGGGACGCCCATCGTGTGTCAAGTGTAAAACCAAGTCGGCAAGTGTGTCTGTCAGGGGTTCTCACACTTCCGGGTGCCTCGGGAAGTCTAGTTAGCACGGACACGGCTGGGCCCACCCCCCGAGCTTCTGATTCGGTAGATCTTTGGGGGCGGGGCTAAAATTTGCATTATTGACAGTCAGGTGATGGTGCCGCTGCTGATCTAGGAAACACACTTTCAGAAACATTGGTTTGTATCATGAGTCTATATTTTCAGAAACAAACAAACGAACAAAATTTATATAAATGAGACTATATGCTTATATATTTGTGTGAACAAAGAAAAAGTATGCGAAAACACATTCTAAGCTGCTTATATTAGTTAATTCAGGGAGTTGGGCGGGGAGGTGGCCCAGGAGTGGGAGGCGGACTAGGATCAAGTGGGTGTGGGTGATTCATTTTGCATATACATATGCATGTGATTATTTTTGCAACTTAAAACCATTAATAAGTGAAAGGGGGTAGATGGATAGATGAGTGGGTTGTTGGATGAATGGAAGGCAGACTAGATGAATGGACAGAAGGCAGATGCTTGAAAGGGAGGAAGGGAGGGGCAGGAGGAGGAGGGAAGGAAGGAAAGAAGACACGAATGCAGATACAACCCACAGAAAAGGCAGCCCCGGGCACACCATTCACACTGAGCTCCTCGGCTTCAATCCTACCTCCTTTAGCTGGGCACCGTCTCTGCTGGTCTGAAAGCTCTGGCTCAGCTCATCCACTTCTTTTTCAAAGAGTGAGCGGACTTCACTGAATCCTGAGCTCACGGGTCCCATGAGCTCCTCCAGAATGGACGCCAGGAATGGTTGCACGTTCTCTGCACAGCTTTTCTCTGCTGGCTGGGCCACCATCGCTGTGGTGGGAAAGAGCCAGAAAACCATGACTTAGGGCAAAATCAGATTCAAGGGCGCTTGGGCCGGGCCAGAGCTGGCTCGTTGCCCCACGGAGCCACTGAACAGCAAGCTCAAACGGCACTGCAGACCAGCACAGTGGGTTCTGTACTGGCCTTCGCCAGAAAAGAAAACCATTAGGTGCCTTGACAATGGAAACAAACAGAATCTCTCCACTCCCCAGCTTGCCTCTGCTGGGGCGAAATGCATTTTCCTGCTTGGCCCCCATAAGCATGCCATGTCTAACGCAAAAAAGGAAATGTCAGTGACCCATCAGTCATTGTCATTGTATAGGCCGAGTTTGTCTCCTAAAAACACAATTCATTCAGTTTTTCTAAATTGAGGTATAATTGACACATAGCATTATATTAGTTTCAGGTGCATAAAATAATGATTAATCATCTGTATACAACAATTTATTACGTTTTAATTCATTTCTCTAAGACTCAATCAATATAATTCAATTCCCCTCTCCCTTCCTCAAGAGACGTTTTTAAAAACTCAAGTACCGTCTTTTCTTGGGCAAATGGAAACAAATGCCTTTCAGTTTGTCACCCCACCTCCCATGCCCACCCCCAATTTTTTAAAAACACTATTTTTGGTTCTGGTAATCAAGGACAGCAGGCGCAGTGACAAAAAAATGGAAAGAGCCCCAAAATCAGACAGAGGGTTGGAAACAAATGTAACCACACCCCCACTTCCCAGAGGCAAAACCGCCCTTTGATTAGAAGAGGAAGAGCAGAGCAAAGATTCTGCTTCAGGAAGTCTGGCAAGGACCTGGCAATCTGGGTTGTTATCATTATTTTCGTCGTTGTTGTTCCATGCTAGGGTGATTCTCATGACTGGCCAGGTTTGGAAGCAGCGATCCTGCAAAGAAAGCCCGAGGCTGGGCTGGAAGGCTGGCTTTGAGGAGCTAGGAAAGTCACATGGGCTGGTTGTAGCAGTGCCGCACTGAAAAGTGGGTATACTCATCTGGCTGTCCATTCCTCCATTGTACAGATGGCAAAACAGAGGCCTAGAGCCATTGGATGGCTCCACCCAGGTCACATCCTAACGCCTAGAAACGGAGCTACACTTCAAGTGTACTTCTCAAGTTTTCATTGGTGCATAATTTGCTTACAGTAAGAGAAATGGTCGCATTCTTATTTCAATTCGCAGATACATTTCACCGAGTTATAGAGGATCATACTGTCTTGCATTCTGATAATCAGAGACGACCAATACTATTGATATTATGTTTAACTCATAAATATTTGGCATATGAAATATTAAGCAGGCCACAGAATTGTTAGGAAAACAGCCTTTCAATTGCATGATTCAAATAAGAAACACTCTGTGACTTCTAAAAATGGTTTGCTTGCTACCCAAATGCAACATTGTTTGCCAGGAGAATAATGAGTTATTTTATCAATTAACTTGGAGAGAAGAGCTATCTGAGAAGCATCTAATTGAAATTTCAGAAGGCTCTTGAACCTGGGTCATAAGCCATGACTATTCAATGCAAGAAGTGCTCCGACAGGGGACACGCAGGTGGCATCTGAATACAGAGGCACCGCCCAAGGCGAGAAGCAAAGCTTCCTCCGTCCGGTTTCACTGAAGCTTCCATGGCAGGGCCAGGCCCTCAGCCACTCCAAGCAAGCTCCTGTTACCACTGTTACCACTTCTCCCCAGTTCCCTCAGCTCAGTTCTCCTCTGAAACCACGAACTCTGACTATGGGACGAGGGTAGGAACACGAACAATCGCCACTAACCTTTGATCTTCCCAGTTAAAAAGTTCTTGGAGTTCACAATCTGATCCATGTCGGAACGGATGGTCCCTTCCAGGCCCTTCGTCAGCGCTCTGCATTCCTCCTTCAAGGCACTCAGTCCTTCTGAGACTTGGTGCCGGACCAGGTTGTAGGCTTCCTCCAGGAGCTGCAACGGGGACCCGCACGTAAACCGGGGCTCGGTCACGTGTAAGAGCCTGACGGGGTTGTGTGCAGGGAGGAGGATTCATCCCAGGTAACGGTAACTTAAACAAAACTGCACACGCATTTCTAATTTTTCTTTCAAAGTTAGAGTCTGTTCGGATTAGTCCTTCTTTAGGTAAGACCGAGCAGACTCGAGGTAGGCCGTTCTGTACCAGGGAAGGAATTTGTTTTTTAAAAAGAAAGGCTACCCTAAGAAGAGAAGGGAAAGGACGCTTATTGTGAGTCGCACAGACGCGGGCCAAGCCGTCACTTACGCCGAGCCAGGCCCTCTTCCTGTCGTTCTTCTTCCCCTTCATTTTAGGCAGAAGGTCCGTCTGCAGGGTTGGCAGCAGCTCCTCCATCACCAGGTGACTCAGGATCTGCCGAGCGGAAGAGGAAGAGAGCCCCCGGGTCCATTAGTTGGTGACGGCGAAATCCCAGCCTCACGCCAACTGACGACGTCTCGATTGGCCGTGCCCACCCTGGCTGTGGAGGACTGTCCTGAGCTACGTGAAACCTGCTAGGTCAGGGGTTTTCCTCTGGGCCCCAGGCCACGGAAGCCTCAGCTAAGACAACCGTAGGGGCTAAACATTCTTCAACATCCGCAAGGAGCAATAGTGTCTGCTAATGTTTTCCCATCAGAAAGGACACATATTCCTCAAGTTCAAACTTCTCAGGTCTCAATTAGAGAAGCTAGTGCATTTAGGAAAAGAGGGAAAACTTCAATTCTGGAAGAGGGCACCCTTGGCCAAATTGTGAAGGGGGACAGGTGCGGTTGGGGCGCCTTGAGTCCTAGTCTGCAGCCGCTGAGACCACTGTTCCCTTGGGATCTTAGCATCTTCGTGTCTTTGACGTGACTGTTCCCTGAACCCCACCTCCATTCTCTTGAAAGTTCAGAAAAAGTAGGGGGTAACAGATTCTTTGGAATAGCCAGACATTGTGGGGTGGGCAGCAAATATATGAGGGAGTCTAAAGTTTTCAGGGTGATTTTTTAAATTGGTCCTAAGTCTCTCTTAAAATTTTGCTTGGTTCAAGGAAAATGTTTCTGCTGAATCCACAGTATTCCACATGTCCCCAGGTAATACTCCAAGTTACACTGGTCCTTCCTTCTTCACCCCATCCTTACCCCAATTGGAGCAGTCTTGTTCAAATTCACTTTGCCATGAGTGCTCCAGGGCTCACAGCTCAGCTTTCAATGTCAGGCTGCAGACCAAGACTTACAAAAAACGAGCGTCATTTGGGGGACCAGAGGCAGGCACAACACTACGGAATCATTTGACATCTGCTCCATGCATTTACGATAATATTTGTCCAAAATAGTCGACCTCATAGAAATTCAAATTAAACTGGGGGAATTAAGAAAGATTTTCTCTGAGGTCATCGGTCAGCCACCTGCTAGTGGAAACACTCATGCACTCATTAGATGTGGCCTTTCTCCAGGGTCTGGCACGGCGGGGTGTAACGCTTGAGCTGCACCGAAGAGGAACACTCCCAGTGTGGAGGTGGGCAAGCCATCCAGTCCCCCGTGTGCCTGTGGGTTCCTGGGAGACATGGCTGCTCGGGTCCATGCAGCAAGTTGGGGGGCCCTGTCCCCTGCGATGTGGAACCCTGTGGTGTGACAGAGTGTAAGGGAAATGGGATTTCCACTAGTCCTGATAATCCACTGGTGGGGATGTTTCTGACTTTCTTAACCATCCTCTTGGGGGAGCCAAAAGGTGAATCAGCATTTTGAGGAACTTAAGAACTTGACATGTGCAAACTCCACAGAAATCAGGAGGTCCAACAAGTAGACTGAAGTGGGTAATTAATAATCCTTGCCCCCGCCCCAGCTCAATGGAGTCCGTTCTCGTTTGGGACACATCTGCCCAAGAAGGATGAGAGAGTGGAATGGGGAGAGCGAGCTCAGAGCTTCAAACCAGTGGGAAATAGTACCTCAGTTGAAAAGTGTGAAATTTAAGATAATTGCCCTAATAATATTAATTATGCTAATTCATCCATTGGCAGAGAGATTGATTTGAATCTGAGCAGAATCATGGAATGGGCCTGAAAAGATGAAAATGTTACAAAGGCCAAAGAAAGTCAGTGTTCCATTTGGGTGGGCTTATGGCTTTCTTTTGGTCTTTCCCATGTAATGTTCCAGGTGATTTTGTTCTATATTTATAACTTAAGCAATTGAAAAGGAAATATATCTAGAAATAAAAAAAAAAAGGAGGGATGAGAGTGGGCTGCAAGGGCAGGGGCTGAGGGTCAGCCACAGGGCAGGCCAGAGTGTAGCTTCCTCTAACCCTGAACCTTATGGACAAGGTCTAAAAAGTGGGGTGGTCTTCTTGGATTGAAGCCCCCTCTTCTGTGGGGATGCTCCTCTCTCAGCCCAGGGGGTTAGTTTAAAGGCAAGTAACAAATAACTAGATCTTTACATTTTGTAAAGTGCTTCCCAATGTCACAGTTGTATTCACAACTAGAAAATATCTTTATTGGTATACAAATACAGTCATCCCTCTTTATTTGTGAGGAATACCTTCCAAGGCCTCCAGCAGATGCCTGAAACCGCAGATGATATACATACATACCTGTGATAAACTAGTAATAACATAGAACAATTATAGTAGTGTAGTGTAATAAAAGCTTACGTGAATGTGGTGTCTCTCTTTCTTTCTCTGGTAGCTGACCTGGCAACCAAGACAGCTATTTCGTGACTGATGGGGATACACAGTGGGGACACACATAGTAGGGACACAGTAGGGACACAGTGGGGACACAGTGGGCAAAAGAATGATTCATGTCCCAGGCAGAATGAAGTGGGACTGGGAGAGATTTCATCACGCTACTCAGATTGATGTTCCATTCAAAACATATGAATTGCTTACTTCTGGAATTTTCCATTCAGTATGTTCAGACCATGGTCGACCATGGGTGCCTGAAACTGTGGAAAGCAAAATCGCATATAAGGGGGATCTATTATATTTTCACTCGTATGACTATTTTGTATTAATAGTCTGTCAGGCAAGTTAGTCTAAGATATTTGCTTTGCCTGGACATGTGCCTGAAATAACCATGGCTAAGAGGGCTGCCATAGCTGCTGTGTGAGTCAGGACTGAGAAGATAATAAAGTAACAACGATGAAAATCGAAATACAGGCCCCTAGGGTAAAGCACGTTAGGACAGCTTTATGATTAAGTTCTTAGCAGGAACAGTGCAAATAAGCACAGTGCTTTACACAAAAGATGTCATGTCCTCAAACCAGTAATGCCATACCACGTTCTTTAACTACTTGGCAGCCACTTAAGGCCCCTGATCTCTTTTTTGTGTGCGTCTAAGGACGGGCATCTTTGGCTCTGTGTGTACGAGGTTACCAGGAAGCTCACCCTCACCAGTCCCCACACAGGGAAAGTTCTGGAAGCCACTTCCTTTCACCGGTTTCTCCAAGGACAGCCTGACATGGCTCCAAATGCATTTCCATCACAGACTGGCTTTGCAATGTCGACTTCAGCCAACTCATTTCTCCAAAGTTTCTTTCTCTCCTCCCGGAGAGGACACTGGACAAATTGGTCCTGAAATGCCACCCCCACGCCCACCACCCACATTTTACGAATCTATGATTTCACCAAAGATACTCAGGTTCCAGGGGGAGCAAAACTTCTTGGGCGACTTGCTAACTCCAGCTTTACGGGTCTCTGGGGTGTGTTTGGCTTTCGCAGTTAGGGTATGTGACACCGCCACATTAGCGCCTTCCCACACCTGCTTTGGGCTGAAGCGCTGAGAGGTCCGTGTATGCCCAGACCCACTGCGCACCCACACACACTTCTAACTTCTAACGCTGCCTGGTTCTCTGGATGCTTCTAGGTAGGCCTTGCCTGATCGAGGACAGGGGATGAGTCATTTGGTTCTCTCGCACCTCAGAGCATTTCACACATGTCAGCCCAAAGCAAAGTGCAGAAAGTCAACAAAAGCAAACACAGCCAACTCCACACTCAGCCTTCCGAAAGGACTGATTAAGTGCCTGCTTTCAATGGCAAGGTGAAGGAATGGGAACTGACATGCGATTTGAAATGGAAGAAAAAAATGAAGCAAGTGGCGCAGCCGGACTCAAGGAGCTGAATAATCCTGTAACTTAGTATATTCCCATGGTTGGTGCAGATCTTCCACAGGAGTGGCAGTCAGAGACTATCATTTCCTTTGCCATTTGTTTCCTTAGTATGGGGCCCTAAAACAATCAGCTCCCCCGCACAGGGACCCGTCTGCCCTGGCTGCCTCTGGGTCACTGCCCGCCTCCCCCGCTCCTGCCCCGCAGAGGGCCTGGGGTGGGGTGGCTGAGTAAACAGTCGTTGAATGAATGGAAGTGGGCAAGTTGCTTACTGCTAGATGCCTGCATCAATTTTCTCATTTGCAAAATGAGAATAACAATAACTGTTCTACCCACCTCATGAGATTGGTAAAAAGATCAGACAGGATTAGGATATGAACATTAGACAGTATTGCACAGAGGCATTTTAATGCTGGGGATTCTACTAATTATGTTTGTTCATATGACAGAACACTCAGGGTTGAAATACTTCAGCCTTCCCTCACCCTTTTGTTTTCTTTTTGGCATAAGTACGGTTAGTCTTTAGTCCTCTCAGATCAATAAATGGGGGTGTTTCCCCCAAATATCAGAAACCAAGAATTGGTTAAAGTTCTTGCCTTGTCTGGTGTGGCTCAGTGGGTTGAGTGTCAGCCTGCGAACCAAAGGGGCGATGGTTTGATTCCCAGTCAGGGCACATGCCTGGGTTGCGGGCCAGGTCCCCAGTAGAGGGCGCACGAGAGGCAAAGGCACATTGATACTTCTCTCCCTCTCTTTCTCCCTCCCTTCCTCCTCTCTAAAAACAAGTAAATAAATAAATAAAACCTTTTATAAAAAGCACTCACTCCTCCAACATTTTAAAAATACTGTTTAAAAAATAATTGGTTAAAGTTCTTGAATAAGTCTCAGGGCAGGAAATAAAGGAGTTCAGAATCCACCAAAAAAGAATAAAAGGATTCTGAGTCACATGGTAAAACAATAAAGAACAGCCTCAACATCCTGAGAGTGTTTGTGGCTGTGGTTGTTTAATAACCATCCACAGGCAAGGCACCATCTGGCATCTTCCAAATATTGTTCCCTAATAACGAGTTTCGCTGGCCCCCACAAGAGACACTCTGGAAGATGAGGGGGAATTAATGAACACCGTTCCTGTGTGCCTCTCATTAAAGAATGACCATGCCCAGCCTCCCCTCTCTGGCCGAATCGGCTGGGTGACGGTCGTCCTTGTGAAGAACAGGCTCATGTCATGAAACACAGTTTCGCTGGAGATTTGTAACAAGGTCCCGGGGGCCCACTCATGGCATTAAGCCTGTGACTGGCATTTAATTAAGGTCATAAAGAATTATACTGGGCCGCAGAGAATGGAAAACTGGAAAATGTAAATGAAAACTGTCTCATGCTCTTAAAATGTGTCTCCTCTCATGACTCCGTTTATCAATCATTCAAAAGAGAAAGACAACTGTGTGCCAAATTGTTTTCCCAAACGTCTCATTTAATTCTCCCGACCCTGTAAACCGAAATGTATCTTTCCTTCGGAGGAGTTACCCGGGACTAAAACAGGTGAAATAACTTGGTGAGATTTGACCCAAGGCCGCTGCCCCAAACCCCCACCGCAGATTTTGCACTCAGCCACACTGTTCACATTTGCTTCTGCGCTGGAGTCAGGAGGTCATCGGAGAGAATAACCACGTTTACAGGAAAAGGAGAAGCAGCTCTTCTCATTGCCCGCGCACTGTTCCGGCTGCCCTACTTCATGCCTGGTTGGCAGTCTTTGGAGTGCGTGCCCGGCCGTGGGCGTGCAGGCCACGTGCTTGTAGACCAGTGATTGTCAGCCGGCGTGCCGCCACACACGGGTGTGTGCAAGAATGTTTAAAACATGCAGTACCTGACCATTTAGTCAGGGGCGCTGACCTCTTTTCCCTTACGCTATCAAATACAAAAAAATGACAGCAGCCAACACCACAATAGCTGTCCAGTGTGAATGAATCAAAATTATACCTATTTTTTGTCCAATTGGCAAAAGATATATTTTTTGGCATGCTGCAGAATTTCAGCAGTTAGTTCATGAGTGCCATGAGATGAAGAAGGCTGAAAGTCACTTTCTAGACCATGAGAGAAATGGTCTTTGGTTCCACATCTCCCATTCTTGCACCTTTGCTTGTTTGATGGTTTGTTGTGACCCTGACCTCCTACCTCCCAGGCAGAGAACAGAGCCAAAGCCCTGAGCTCCGTGTTACCTGGGTTTCGTCTCCGGCCATCATTTCCCACGAGCCATAGTGCCCTTTCTCCTGTCGGAAGAACTGCACGGCTTCTAAAAAGGCTTGGGCTTCGAACGTGGTCTGCTTCATGTAATCTAAAAGAAAGAGGCAAGGGCATTTAGCAGAGAAAAATACTTTATTTTACATTTGTCTGCCGTTCTTCACGGGCAATGTTTCCGAAACCTAGCATTACCTGATTACTATAAGGAGGAGAATTACGAGACGGAAACATTAAGCAAATACTGAATTCAGAGCTCACTTGCAGGTGTACACATCACGCTACTTGCTTGCCATACGAGCTGATTAAGTCTATCAATTATTGGCGTACTTGCAAGGACTAGAGGCAGATCCATCCCTTTTCCCTCTCTGGTAATTGCTTCCCCATCTCAGGCACCTGGTGACTTTACACACTGCAGCACCTCACACTGAGGCCAGCCCTTCCTTAACGAGGCCCTGTGTCTCCAGGGTCTCCATGACTTCCCAGTTTCCTGAACAAAACTCCAATTTCTCTGTGACACGACATCAGCTCACTGTCAAAAGGACAGGGATACCATATGCTGATTTGTGCAAATGCAGAGTGACCATTGCTGACACTTACAGAACAGGCTATTGTTCTTTTAAGCTCATCACGTATTTCATTGAAACTTTACAAAAACCTCTAAGATAAGCATTGTTACCACCCCTGTTTTACAGATGATGAGACCCAAAACACAGAGAGAGGAATTAATTCCCTAAGGTCATACAACTAGTAAGGCCGTAAATTCGGGCAGTCTGACTCCAGAGCCTTCTTCTAACAACTACACTACACTACCGCACACACTAACTGCATGAGTTCGCCCTCGCAAGCAGTTCGGCTCCTGAAAGGCGCAGGCGCAGGCAAACTGGATTTGGAAAGGTGTCGTATATGAGAGGTCACATCCCACCTCAAAGAAATTAATATCTAATGGTAGGATTCTCATTACGGCTGAATGGCCTTCCCAGAATTCCACAAGTCACAGTGTGCATGCAAATATCTTTATTTCTGCTATGGATTGAGTGTTTTTGTCCCCCCAAATTCACGTGTTGAAACCTTAATCCTCGGTGTGATGATATTCGGAGATGGAGCCCTAGGCAGGTAACTAGGTTATGATGGTAGAGCCCAGGGTTAGTGCTCTTATAAAGGAAAAGTGATGTCTCTCTCTCCCTCCCTCCCCCTCTCTCCCTCTTCCCCTCTCTCTCCAAACACTGGATTTGCCAGTGCCTTCTTCATCTCGGACTTCCAAGACTGCGGCATTTTTGTTACCACAGTCCAAACTGACAAAGCCCATTTTCAACACATACAACCAGCTTTTGGAGGGTACAGTGATAACAGACTTATACATGTCTTAGCAGGAAATGAATTATGAAAACCATATCATCTAACAACAAAGAAATCAAATTGTAGAAAGGGGAAATAAAGTGGGCAAAGTGAAGTGATTCCAAGCCGCTTCTCTCGTCTCCTGCTGCTGCTTCCTGTGCAGGACACAAAGTTCTCCGGCCAGTCACCCATGATCTGCATTTTTACGGCAATCTTCGCTTGGTCAGCTGATTCACTGGGCACCTTCAGAGCTTGAGACAGGCAAGGGTTCAATGGCTGGCGTGGGGACTGAGCAGAACTAAAGAAGGATCAATCTGCTCTGAAAGGTGACAGTCAATTAATAGGCTGCGGGTGACTCTTCTGAGATTGGTTTACTAGGTCGGGGGAAAGAGAAAATGAAATTCAAGGCACTGCCTCTATAACAGTCCAAGCAAAGTTCTTCACAGTGAGGGTACCAAGAAGCCCAGAAGCTCCATCTTCGAAAATGTGGAACAGTAACTGATATTTCTAATATCACCATAGAGATGTGGTCAGAATCTAGATCAGATTTTTAAAAGCATGTCCCAAGACTCAAGTTTTTAAGTTGAAGCATTTTTTTCCTTGTTATTTTCTTTTTCTGGTTTGGCAATTGATTTAGTCTTTAATCTCAGAGGCTTGGAAAACAAAAATTAACGTCTTCGCATAAAATTGACAGTAAGTGTGCTGTGATGTGGGGCTCACGGCACTGGGAGGGGCTTTGCCAACTGCGACGGAAACCGTAACGATCACACTGAGGTTCAAGATGGACTCATGTGCTCTTATTCTTAACAGCTGTCTTCATTTCCAACCTCGGGAAACGGAGAGATGGAATAAAATGTGGCAGTTGGATGGGGTGAGTGTTGCCAGACCCGCGAGCCTGGGAATGAAGTTTGAAATTCTTCTGTCCTTACAAGAAGTGTACATGTAGTTATTTCTTCCCCCACTGACCTCAGGAACTGGAGGAGGTATTTGAAATCCTGTATGTACTTTTTATATCTATATCAAAACAAATGACGACACCCCCATTGCGGGTTGCATCACCAGAGATCGTTGGAAAAAACATAACTGAAGAAAAGAGATTTGAGTTGATGATGCATGAGTCAGAGTGTCGTCAAAGAAGAAGGAGAAGTGCTGGAGGGCAGGGCACCTTCACGTAGCCGGAGAAGAAAAGTATTGGTAATTGAATGGGCCACAGAAGAAATGGGAGTAATTGAACAGCAGCGGTAACGCCTGAAAGGATGAGGGTGTGGATCCGAATTCTGGACTCCTTACCGTCCAGACAGACTTTAATGGATTTTAACTACTCCTTTTCCAGAGGGGAAGAAGGATCTAATCTACCGCTTCAATCATGTGACTTTCAGCTTATAAACAAATTAAATTAATTTATATAAAACTTTAAGAACATTCTCTGCCACATGGTAAGTTGCATTATGGATACTGGTTTTTATGATTATAAACACAATTCAACGGCAAAAGCCAGATCATTGAGGAAATAAAGAACAAAGGCTTGCTTCGCAAAACATACAACTATATTGTAGTGGTAATAAGATCTTCATTTCTTCTAAGTTGTTTGCAAAGGCATTGCTGAACTCAGCCAGAAAGCACAGGTGTTCGAGAGGAAGCAGATTAGCAGTTATTTGATCAACTTCCTGCCACAGGTCTCCTAGGACCAGATTCTAGGATCACAATCACCCACTCCCTTGCCAACGAACAATTGAGACTGCGGTTCAATGGCCCCAGAATCAACAATGGTGTTTGTTCTTGAAAAGCCTTCTGCCTGCAAGCAGACTTAGGGAAAATGGCAAGTATCAGCTCAAATTCTACTTTCTGAATGTGCCGTAATTGTGAGGATGCTTCAGGAGACAGATGGGCTGGGGAGAACTTAGACATCATTAAATCCAGCTCCCTCGTTCTATGGTTGAGGAAACTGGAAGAAGAAATGGTTCATTTCTTAGCTGAAGGTCACACAGCTGGTCAGAATCAGAGCCAAGAGTTGAAAAAGTGGCTCTGGCATGTCGTAAGTGACCTTGGCACTCGTGCTTACTTCAATCATAAACCATGGGAATTGGAAGTAATCTTAAAGGTCGATGACCCCAAGCTCTCGTTCAATGCCGAGGGACTTCAGAATCCCAGACAGACACTCGTCCGGCCTTAGCTGGAATACTTCCAGCGACAGGAACCTCACAATTTAATGAAATGGTCCTTTTCATCACTGGGCTCCTCTAATTATTTGAAAATTTTTCCTTCTACAGCGCCAAAATCTGTTTCCATGAACTCTCTCTGATTAATCCCATTTCCGTCGTTCAGAGCAAAATAGACGTTTATTTCTCTTCCATATGGTAACTGTAAAAGATAGCTAAATAGCCTTATTTTCCTTCAACCATTCTTTAAAGAATGTAGTTTTGGGAGTTTTTGAATTTGGCCCTACTTTTTCCTCCCTTCCTTTAGTGACTGATTCCAATTTATCAATATCTTTCTTAAGTTTGGCCCCTAGCCTGAACACCCTACTCCAAGTATTGTCTAACTAGTGCAAGTTACGTAAGGTAGAAAGATTATTTTCTTTTTCCAGGTCCCTAACCTCTTTTTTTTACAACCACATCATGCTGTTGACTCATACCTTTCTGTAGCCAAATAAAATCCCTATACCTTTTCTCACATAAACCCCTTCTCCATCTCTGCCTTTCCTAATGTGTACTTTGCTATTGATTTTGAAGTACAGGTTTTGACATTAACTCTATTAAGTTACAACTTACTGTGATCAGCTGGGGGCCCCGGAACCTGCCAAAATCATTTAAAAAGTATAATTCTGTCCCCAAACCCCCTTTTGCCTCGGTGTCATTAAAAACTTTGGCGAGGCTGCCTTCTGTGTTCCTCCCCGTCTCCCTGCTGCAAACGTCCGTCAGGTCAGGGGCAGCGAACGACAGAGCCCTGGGAAAGTCTAAACATTTCGGGAAACGGGTGGGAGACGCATCTTGGCCATTCGCTCAGCAGTCAAACCTGAGGACCGAGGCAGGTCGACTCCCCGCCGTCTCTCCCTATCTCTCATCTGTGCAGCTCCCTGGAAAACTCATCTTCAGGAGATGTGATTAAGGATTTTTCAAGGGAAGGAAAGCTGTTCCAGGCCCCTCGGGGACAGTGATGCAGGGGATCAGCCAGAGAGAAATCGCCTTTGTTTTTCCCACTCACACAGATTTACAGCACGTCTGAGGCAAACGCAACACCAAAGCTCCAAGGCCCCTGTAGTCACTCCGGATTCGACTCTGGCTGCTCAGCCGGGACTCCGTGGCGCGGGCTGGGCTTGGAAGCTGCCTTGTTTCATCGGTCAGCTGAGCCAAACCACGTTAGCTGATCCGCCTGGCGATTTGCAAGCCTTATGTAACAGCATTACTCACTGCACTGCTATGAGGCTCCGCGTCCTAATGTTTGCTTCTCAACTGCCTTGAGCTTCAGGTCATGTGTCTTTTCTAGCAGAGCTGTAGCAAGCCTGTCTGTCTAGTTTCTCCCCTAAGACAAAGGGCAAGAAGCACGAGGGAAAGTAACCAGGATGCATTGAAGGCCATCGTGGAGTTGCAACCATCGAGATGCTTACACACACTGTCTCCTATGGTCCTTCCAACAATCCCGTCAGGTAGGAATTCACACCCCCACTGAAAGGCTGACAAAGAAACTGGGTTTCAGAAAGGTTCATGACTTCCAGAGCCCTGTTGTAACACTCTATGGTTTAATTCCCTTTTTATTTTGAGAAAACTGCAGACTCACAAGTTTTCGTGAGAAATAATACAGATAGAGCTCACGCTTTTGCCTTCGCCCAGTTTTTCTCAGTGGGAATATCTTGCAAAACTATCATGTAATAGCACAACCAAGAAACTGATGTTGCCGCAACCTAACCGCTACATTTGGATTCCATCAGCTGTACCTGGAGGTACAGGCCCATGAGTGTGTGTTTGTGTATTTTTAAATGATCTTAAATATCCTTCCCTTCCCTTCCCTTCTCAAAGTTTAGAACCATATAAATCCAGAGTTGGACTATTCCAGAGGGTCCTCCAGTCCAAACCACTCATTTACTGAGTGACAGAATGTGACGTGACCTTATTAAAAATAAAACAAAATAACCACCACCCCCCCACAGGAATTAAAAATGAATGGTGTCCACTTTCATGAAATGGTAATCCAAGTCCTGGTTTTTATTAAAATTTTGCTTATTCATGACCAACCTGTGCAAATATTTATTGCCATTTATAAGTGCTAACCCTTCCGAGAACTAGCTCCAGGATTACTTGGAAGTTCCTGGGTTGTACCTTGTAAACTACTAGATTAAAATGTTCACCTGCTGACCAGATGATATCTGTGTTAGTGGACACATGCCTACCAGGAAGAGAAAAGGCATAAGCCAAGAAAAAATATGTGCCTCACGGAGAGACAGGGACCCAGGGATGGGTTATAACGGTACTGCTCTGGGTGAAGATACTTGTGCCCTAGTCTCCTGCAGAGAACAGAAAAGACTTCTCAAATAAATGGAAGTTTCTAGTGCACATCTTGTTTTGATAGAAATTTGAAAGCATACAGAAAAATGCTGCATACCTCATCGGACTACGGACAGGGCAGCTCATGAATTCTCGGCTTGTCAACAGGCATTAAAAGATGGTTTGTCAACAGAGAAAAGGAAGTGGTGATTACTAGAATGCGTGAAGACAGGCTAAGCTCATTCCCTTTAGATAGACATATCAGATGGGTAGGAGAAATGGCTGTTGGAGACAGCCTGCACCTAGATTTCATCAAGGCAACAACTGAAATCTTGCGTGATTTTGATGGACATGCTGAAAAAAACTTAGATTGGCTGGAAATGGAAATAAACACAATCAAAGAATTAAACAACCTACATGGTGCGGGTTCAAAGGCTGATGTTATTGATTTCCCACAGGAAAATCTCTAGGGCCTGCCCTTAAACATCTTCAATTACTCGGGGAAGGTAATAGACAGGCAGGCAGAGGACTCCAGGGTGTCACTTCACCGTGTGCTCAGCGCCAGTGAGTGGTGTGATACTGGTCCGGTGTACACACAGCTGGTGAGGATGGGCCACCGGCACGCGGGGTATAAATGACAAGGACAAGGGCAGTCGTAGATGGATTCTGAGCTTATCATTTCATGCTTCTAGCTCACGCTAAGCAGCAGAACACGTTACAAACATTTTTCAAATGAAGAAAAAAGGTGGAGTACTTCTGAAGACAAGCAAATGAATGAGGAATCTCCCAGCCTTGGGGGAAAAAAAAAAACCCTGGAGGGAGGAGATTTGCATTGATGGGAAGATCTACAATGTACAAGAGGAATGTACAAGAGGAATGTACAAGAGCAATGTACAAGTTGCATGTGGATTCAAGTACTACGGTCGGGATTGAGTGAAGAAGGTGAGGGATTAAGAGGTACAAATTGAAGTTACAAAATAGTCCCAGGGATGCAAAGTATAGCACATGGAATATAGTCAACAATATTGTAATACCTACATATGGTGTCAGGTGGACACTAGACCCATTGGGGGGATCACTTCGTAAGTTATGTAAATGTCTAACCACTGCGTTATAACTCTGAAATTAATATAATATTGAATGTCAACTGGAATCAAAAGTTTATTTAACCTAAACATAAAGAAGGGGGGAAACAAGAAAAATAAAATATGTTGGTTATCATTATGAATAATGGTGAATAACAAAAAAAAATAAAATAGAGAGTGGCAGACTTTGATTCGATACAAGGTAAAATAGGCTCCAACAGGATGTCAAAAGTTCCCCCCGGGAGAGGAAATGCTTCATCACACTATGCTGCTCCTTAGCACTGCGATTCTTAACTGTGTTCCAGAGATTCTGATTCAGCAGGTCCAGGGTTGGATCAAGCAGTCTGCATTTAAAGATGCTCTTTTGGTGATTCTGTTGCAGGTGACTTACAGACCACATTTTGAGAAAAAAAAATGCCTAGAAAAGATACAACGGAAGGTCATAGCTCTTGAAGGCTTAGAGTTTTAAGGACTTCACCCGCTCATGATTGGGTTAAGAAATACCCCTCTAAATGCTCATCCACTTAACACAAATGAACCCTTGACCTTCCTCAAAGCAGTATGTAAAAATGGTGCTATGATGAAGCTTCATCAAAAGTTCTATGGAGAAGGAGTCCACACCTTGGGCAGGTTTCTAAGGCTGTTGGTATCCCAAACCGCTAGAACTCCACCCGTGGGAGGGAACGCCCGCTTCCCTCAGAAGCGATCATCTTGTCTGGACGTGAACCCCCAGCAGCGCCTCTCCAGAGGCACCTCCTTTTCCCTTTTTGGGCACTCAGTGGATATGTGGACTGTCTTTTCTCTGTGGCAGCCTTCTTTTCTCTAGCAGTTTCCTTTACTTAATTTTTTTTTTCCAAAGCCTTAAAAAAATAAAAATGACCCATGTTCCCATCTCTCCCAAAACTAAGGATGGTGTCATCAGACTCCAGATAAGGGATGAGAGAAAAGTTGCTTCTTTCCAAATACCACGAAGGTACTCTGTGCCCCAAAGCTGTGTCCACTGAGTATGCTTTCCCTTGGCCCGAAAGTGTTCATCTGTCACCTTGTGCTCCTTCAATTCCTGGGCAGCGTCGAACCAAGAGAACAAGGACACAATCATTTCCTATCAGCCCAGGACACACACACGTGGCTTTCCATGGGTGAGACTTTTATTCTAACACAGTGAGTACAGAACTGTCACCCAATCCCCTGGTAACTATCGGCGCAGATGGTGCTGAAATGTCCTCAGGGGAAAATAAATTACACTCCCAAATCTGAGCAAAACAAAAGCAAATGATTGAATTTCCTCTTTAAAATGGAAATTGGAAAAAGCGGTCACTGTGGAGTGGGACAAATGGCTGTGGGAGTGCAGAGGCTCAGGTGACCTTTCCGCCCCGACCCCAGAAACTGGGTCATGTGCCTCTCGGTGACATTGTGGGGGGTCGAGTGGCCGAGTCCCCGCAGGCAGACACTGACCGCACAACCTGGACACAACTAGAAGGCAGCTCAGGTTTTCAAATAAATAGAGAAGATCTCCTCCAGCCACAGACACGTGCTTTATGTTTTGTGACGCTTTCTCTCATTCCCGGAAATGACTATTCATACACAGGTCTTGGTTTAATTTGCCGCTGGAGCACACAAGCATAGCAGTGAAATTCTTCCTGACTGATCTAGGGGCAACCTTCACCTTGTGAGCTCTGAACATCTTGCCTCATCTTACGCCCATCCATGGGAGTGTGTTCTCCACCAAAAGAGGCAGACAGTGGAGTGACGCAGGTTTGCCTTACAGAACACATCACCGGTGTTGACCGGCACCTGCAGATCCTAGCCAGACATGCCCGCAGAGCATCAAGCTTGCTGGGGATGCTCTCAGGGGATTTTCCACTCATTGTTACCCGCAGTGATTAAGAAGGGCATCCACTTGTCAAAAGATTTTACTGTTTCGTCTCACTGGATTCTCACAGCCGTCTCACGAGACAGGTAAAGCCAGAAGTGATCATTCCCAGGTAGAAAATGGAAAATAATAATAACTGAAAATCAAAGAAGTTTGAGTCGTTGTCCAATGTCATACCAACATACCACTCATTTTACTTGGTCCTCAAGTGAGAGTAAAAACATAACAGGATAGAATAAATGTCTGGTCCCATACAAACTCAATTTCAAAAAGGACCTAATCTTACTTAAAACTTGCAACTGTAGCAGAAGTTGTATCTACTTTTGTCTAGGATAAAATATTTGTGACATTTCCCCAAAGACCTAAAAAATGTAATCGACCCCATTCCCTTCCAAAGAGGCAGCCACGGGCACCTGGAAACCTGTTACCCGGCTCTGATTGGGCACATGACCCTGCTTGACCTCTCAGCCCCCTCCTCAGGTCTGGGAGGCAGTACGCAACCGAGGCCTCGGGGTCTTGGGGACCAGACCGTTTTGTAGCAACTTGAGCAGTCATGTACCAATAAAAACAGTGTCTGCATTCCAGACCTATTACAGAAACGGCAGCGCTGCCAACAGAATTCTCTTTAATTTCTGGGTTAGCTGAGCCCACAACGCGTACCAGCTTAGCGTGATGGCTTTAAGCCTGAAGACACTCGGGTGGTTGAAGCCCGTGACTCTGGGTCAGCATAAGTTGCCTCACTACGGGGTCTGCTGAGTGTGACTTTACACCTAAAGTAAATGTGCAATTTGATTGTGAAAAGTCTCAACGTGGGTAATTATTTTCAGTGAAGTCCAAGGGGTAGCCTGTTCAATAACAAGTTTAAGTAACCCACGATGGGATTACTATATGCAGTAGTACAGTCATTAAAATAACAATTATGAGGACTTAGACCCAGCATGGGAAAGTAGTTTGGAGACCATTTTAATTGCAGAAACCAGATTATAAAAATTACACATACATCCTGATTAAGCAAGGTAAAATCTTTGCCCTTATGAGCAACGATCAAAAAGGAATGCATGAGAAATGAAAAGTGAGTTATGGGGGATTTTGTACTTGTGGTTCAAACTTTATGAAATGTTATACTATTATTCTTAGGAAAGTCCATTCTGATCTAATGACTTTTTTTAAAGATTTTATTTATTTATTTTTAGAGAGAGGGGAAGGGAGGGAGGAAGAGAGGGAGAGAAACATCAATGTGTGGTTGCCTCTCACATGGCCCTCACTGAGGACCTGGTCCGCAACCCAGGCATGTGCCCTGACTGGGAATCCAACCGGGACCCTTTGGCTCCCAGCCCGCACTCAATCCACTGAGCTACACCAGCCAGGGCATGGCTTTTTTTTTTTAACCAATCCACTCATGAACAATAGTTGCCTTTCCGGAGTCAAAACAGTCCTGTAGCAGTGAACCACGAGAGAGAGCCCCCAGAGAGCTCCCAAGCGCCAGCAGCTGCCAAATCGTGACCTGCCCCAGGGTCCATCCTGAGGTGCTTGCAGAGTAAATTCACAGACGTGAGCAGAACAGCCTCTCTGTCCCCAGGAGGCGTGGACCTCGAGCCTGGCTCCTCCTCTCAGTCCGCCAAGCAGTTTCCAGTGTGACTTCAGCCGAAGACGTCATTCCTTTTTTCCTCTCCTTAAAGATGCGGTTCAGTGTGGCTTACTCAGAACAGGTTCCTGCTGCCTCCCGCCCCTGTTTTCTTTCCTTCAGTGGAGGGAAAACCCTTGCACCTTGAAGCACCTGTGGGCTTGTCACAGTGTCCTTTGAAGCAGTATTAGGTTCCCCTGCTTGCCATGAACGCAGAGCAAGGTCAGGGGGATGGTTCGAGTGTGACGCGCGTCAGCAGCTGGAGGTCCATCTGCGATGCAACAGGGTGACCCGTGTGCCTTACACTACTATGTCCTTGAGGACAACGGTTGTCGTATTCATCATTGAACCCTAAGGCCACAGCACAGCGCCTGGTACCCAATGTTCATTTGATAGACCAGGGAACAAAGAAATGAGTGACTCAATGATACAGAGGCAGCACACAGTAGCCGGGACAACTGTCTAGTGGCTCTGAAAACTGGACGCTCTTTCTCCTGCCGCCATGTCGGCCATGGGAATGAAGTGAGCGACGTTGCTCCTCTGGGCCCAGTGTCTCGCGTTTGAAACGAGAGACTGGTGGTCGGGTCTCCCTTTCCGGCTCTGAAAGAGTGCAATTCTATGATGCGCTACGAGTACAGCCAGTTGATCGACTTTTGGATAGCACTTCCCAGGGCAGCGTTCCCAGCTGGGGGTGTGAAGCTCCAGTTGCAGGACCACCTTACCCTTTCCTTTCCGCTACACTTTCTCACTCAAATGGGCATCTTTCTCTGGGATGCAGAGTCATCCATGTGGCTACTGGAAACATCGAATTACATATGTAGCTTTCGTTATATTTCTATTCCGATCTCAGGCCCTTTGTCCTCCCTCTTCCCTTTCCATTTACCCTGAATGACAGTTCAATTCATGGTTATTTCCACTGGGCTCACTGCATGGGCTATTTAATTAACTAAGCTAATAAAAGGGTAAAAAGACTTAAGTTTGCCGTTTCATGGTCTATGACAAGATTATAGTAGAACTGATTTGTCTCATATAAAACATGAAATCATTAACTTAGTTGATCACATGGGCTTGGTCTCTAAAATACCTATTTTCTCCTCTTAAAAAAGGAGAAACTGCCTGTTATCTCTTAAATTAACATTTTATAAAAGCACGGTGATTTTCAAAAAATCTTCCAGTTCTCCAGAAAAGCCACTTCATTTTTATCATTTCAGGTGTTTATTTGAGTCGCAACTGTAAAGCCATTAAAAATGAGATCTCAGCGAGAAATTTCTCTTTTATGAAATGCAGCAGAACAAAACATATTATGTCCTTTGTCCAAATAAGAACTATCGAATGGCAGACAAGCCAGTCTGATGGTCTCTGTTGACTATAGAAAGCCATGACAATGATTCTTAACACACGGTGTGTGCTTCTCTACTAAAGTTACAGGAGCTTTGCATGTATTTATTTTGAAATCAGATGAGTCTGTTCCAGGGATTCATTCTGTTTTAAAAGAAAGAGTGGAGCTGCCTTGTGGGGAACTAACTTGGCTCAGCTATTCCTCCTTCTTCAAGTAAGAGTGGATGGCATCTCAGACCGAAATGGATCAAAACTGCTCATTCTCTTCCTCCCTTTGTTCCTTCTCCTTCCCTCTGAACATTCTGTGGTCTCCACTCCTGCCCCCAGTACAGGCACAAATCTTTCTCTGGGCTGCAGAGAGTACTCCATACTGGCTTTAAAGGCCTCCTTCAGGGTAAGGAAAGGGGAGGTGGGAGGGCAAACATACCCTAGACCAGCTCTGTCCAATAGAAATATGATAAAAGCCATATATACAATTGTAAATCTCATAGTAGCCACATCAGAAAAGTAAAAAGAAACAGTTTAGGTTGATTTTAATAATGTAGTTTATTTATACCAATATACCCCAAATATGTAAGCTCTATAAAATGGTTAACGAGACATCTTACAATCTTTTTTCAGTACTAAGATTTTGAAATCTCGTGTATTTCACACTTTGGCACATTTCATTTTGAACCAGCCTCATTTCAAGTGATCAGCATCCACGTGTGGCTGGTGTCCACCACGCCGGACAGCACCGCTGTAAATGTCCGTGGTTTAAGAGTTGCATGGCTTGTCGGCGTGGGGACAGAGGAGGGGGCAATAAAACTGAGCATGCCACCAGACACCCAAACCATATTCAAACAGCATTATTACAAGGTAGATCTGTTCAGACAGGTTTCTACTCTAAATCCATAAAGAAGGAAGACATCTGACTTTCTCTCCACTTCATCATTATACACACAGCACAGTTCACCTAACAGATCAATCCCAGGGTCAACATAACGCACAAAAATAAGCAATAAGATGACTTGTAACGAGTCCCTATATGGACTAAGGTTAGCGTTTAAGGGCCTTGACAATTGCATCTCACGCATAAACCCTGCATTACGGGCAGTGAGGCATCCTTGGGGCTTCAACTTCAACACCAGTGCCACGCGGTCCTGTGGGTCAGAAAACTGCTAACCACCAGCGAGCACATTAGATGAGATCACTTCCAAACAGGATACAGCCTTATAACAGTCTGCTATATTTATTGTAACAAACTGTTCACCGCTCTCTTACCCTCAGCCAAAAAGAAACAACTGAAATGCCTGATGGATTTGGGTGCTTCCTGTTCCTACTGCCGACGATCTCAGCAGTTGCTATAGACGCCACACACATGATGCAAATAATTCATCCCATGAAACTATTTGGAAGAATTGGCCCAATGATCTAATTCCCTTGTGGTAAATCAGAGAAAGAGGAAATGAAAACAAAGCCTCAATCCCTGTGTTGGAAGTGTCAATGCTTCCGAATGTATGGGGGGTGGGGGGAGGAGGGAGGGAGTGGTGGGGGAGGGAGGGAGAGAGACAGGGAGGATGCATGTGCACATCACCTCTGATGATGTGTTACCTACAAGGAAATGTCTTTTGATTGTTCACAGTTCTTAATAGAATTTTTACCATTAAGAAAGACAGGACGGAGCCACAGAATTTGAATGGGCTTTTAATGTCTACTTCATTTCTCTCCTAATAGCGCAGCATTTATTTATTAAATAAATGAAACAGCATATAATTAATTCCAGGCCCATGCTCATTATTTAAAATTACAAAAGCAAATATTTATTAAGTAGTGCATTCCATGTGGGTTTACACATTTAAATTCATCAAGTATAACTCCTTCAGAAGACATTCCATTAATCCTTCCATAGATCGCATTTTAAAGCACAGGAGTTCTCATTATCAGGCAGTTCTCTCTCATGGGTGACCTACATTTCTCATGTTATTGACTAGAGTTAAGGACATTTTTGCAAGTCGTGTCTTCAGCGGAGTTAGAAATACCATTGTGTCTCCCAGACCTCTTATTTCAAGCTAAGTAACACATGCATCTCTAATAGCCCTTACAGTTTTTCTTTTCAACCCCGTGCCTTCATGTTTGTATCTCCTCTGACAACACCCTACAACTTCATTTCTTACATTCTTTAAAAAGATTTTATTTATTTTATTTTTAGAGAGAGGGGAAGAGAGGGAGAAAGAGAGGGAGAGAAACATCCATGTGTGGTTGCCTCTCCCACACCCCCACAACCCAGGCCTGTGCCCTGGCTGGGAAGCAAACCAGAGACCCTTAGGTTTGCAGGCCGGGGCTCAATCCACTGAGCCACACCAGTCAGGGCTCCATTTCTTACATGTTAGGTGGGTTTAGGTGGGGCACAGTTCTCCTTGCTTTGTTCTGTGCATGTTTAAAATGACTTTATTATGTACTGCAGCCTGCCCCCACCCCTGCCCCGCCTCCAGCACTCTTGAACCCCTTAGCCTCCTGTGCTATTTTTCCACAGCACTTCGTGCCTTCTATCACGTGACACGGTTGGCACATTTATTATGTTTATGATTTACTTTCTGTCTCCACCCTTGGTCTCCACCTAGAACATAAGTGTCACAAGAACAGGGGTCTTCGTCTTGCTCCTTGTATCCCGAGAGCCTAGAACACTGCGTGGCCACAGTGGATGCTCGACAAATATGTGTGGAATAAATGAGTGTAGATCTGGTGAGTGCAAGTCCACACAATTTCCAATCAAACCAATGTATAAGTATGCACCCCAACCCATGTTTCTGTTTGATTGGTAAGTATATTGGGCAAGACAAAATTAAATGTCTAAATTTAAAACAAATGTTCATTTTATTACAATATAGAAGAAAGTGGGCTATATTGGTAGAAATCATTCTTTTAAAAGTTTGTTTCTTTAGAATGAAGAATTGGGAATACTGATTATTTCTAACTTATCCCTGTATTTTCCTAATAATAAGTACTGAGTTGATTAGCCTACAATGTTCAGAGTTATGCTCACTCATTTCTCAATTTAAATCCAGAAATAAAATAGTAAATCTATTTTAGGCTCTTGACTGACATCTTTCTGTGTATTATGTTAGATTTCATGGTTTCAGATTTTAAAATATTGTGCCTACATGTCATCTGAAGAAAACAGACCCAATTTTTAAAAAAATCCTATTGATGTGAGTTTATTTTTTATTTGGATTTTATCCCCAATGCTTACCTGGTGCCTGAAATATAGTAGGGCTCTAAATTCATTTATTTATTTAGTGAAAAATTAATTCTGGCAAACTTAGAAAAATCTGACCAAAGACATTTGAGGGGAAAAAAAACCCCAACAAGGGGTTTTCAAAACAAGGGCAAAAATGTAAAAGCTAAGGAAAAAGCCCTAATTGATGTAGAACTGAGAAAATCATATTTCAACCAGAATTACTGCTCTCACGGCCTAATCCCCATCATATATTCACTCACTCGCCAAACACTGGCGAACACATTCTGTGTCTGAGTCACGGAGAAGGGAGACAAGGGAACAAGACTTGGTTCACTGTGGGAAACAATGACAAATCCACCACCTGTTCATCCTTGTATCTCCGGCACCCCAACACAACCCCAAGGCAGGTGCTCGGTTTGGAAAAAAACATGCACCATTGTCCACAGCACAATAAAGCCTGGGATGAGTGCTACAAGAGAAAGCAAAGGCCCATGGGAGTTCAGAAGGGTGGGGGGGCGCTCTCTCTGATGTGGAGGGGACATCGCCCTGGAGCAGAGAGCTAAGTTCAAGGAGATGCTGGACTGTGTTCAAGGCAAAAGGGAGATTCTGACCCAAAGCACATTTCCTGTTTTTAAACCCCCAAGCTATGAAATCTTCAAACCAACCGCAGAGTTTTTAATTCATATTAGGTGCAAATCTAAGATTCTGTGGTTACAAAGGCTTCAGACAGACAAGGTGCAAGCTGGTGGGCTCTGGAGGACACGAGGCCCAGGGTCTTCCTGACAGGGACCCAGATGCCGTTGTTTCGATGCGAGACGCCAGGAGCACAGAACGCGACACCCAGTAGGACCTCCACGGCGGTTAGTGACATTCCCTGCTGTCCTCACTCAGCGTCCTAACTGCAGATTTGGATTACAACATTTAGACTAACCCCATCAGTGTGAGTCTGGTCTTTAAAATGAATTTTTAGACTGGATGAAAGACCGTGAAGGGATTAGCCAAAGAGCATGTACGCATAACCCATGGACACAGACAACAGTGTGGGGATGGCCAGAGGGAAGGGGGACGGGGTCTGGGGGGAGGGGGGCAAAGGGGAGGAGGAAATGGGGACATCTGTAATACTGTCAATGATAAAAATAAAGGGAAAAAATGAGTCTTTAAAATCCTCCACTGAATAGAACATGCAATATGCTAATAATATTTTTCTAAAGTAATTTATAAATTAATGTGATTGCAATTAGAATCCCAGTAGGCACTAGGGAATAATTTGCTACAATGAACATAAATTCACAAAAAATGTGCCTTAAAAGAGTTAAGAAAGTATAATATGAATGAATTATAAGGGGAAATTTTTCTTATCAGATAAGAACATACAACAAAAATTTACTATAATAGAATCAAAATGGCATTAACATAGGAATAAGTAAATCGATGGAAAAGAAGATACTTGGATAACCTCTAGATAACATATAATATTACATATTTTATATATGTAATAAAAATGGCAAAGATGGTAGCTTAATTCAATGGGGGAGGTTATGATTAATAAATGGTGCTGGCATAATTGCTTATTCATTAAGAGGGTAAATTTTAGACCTCTGACATAATAACAGACATGAGTTACAGGCACACCAGAGACTTAAATGTTGAAAATAAAGCAATATAAAAACTTCAAGGAAAATGAAAAAAATTACAGTAATGATCGAGGAGCAGGGAAATATTAACAAAAGCAGGAAATTCAGAAGCCATAAAAAAATGACCATATTTGACTGTATAAAAATGAGATAACTTTGCACAGCAAAATATATTATAATTAAAGGTTAATGACAATATAATTCATCAGTGATAAAGACTAATAATGAATTTGAGAAAAATGTTTTTAATGAAAATACAGAAAGGAGTTAATACCTAAATTTTTACAGAGTTCTTTTAAGAACAAGAGAATGAATAAGTGAAAACAAGCAAAGAGCATTGATGAACAATTTTAAAAAAATAAAATTCAGTGGTACTAAATACTGGATAAGATGCTCAGACTGACTGGCAGTCGGGAAAAGGCATTCAAAGTAGCAGGGAGACTCCCTCCTTCCCTATCAGCTTGTCAAAGAGAAAGAGCAGCAAGGCCAGTGTCAGGGATGGAGCACAAGGATGCTCTCCTTCCCTGCAGGAATGTGAAACGGTCCAGTCCACCTGAACATTAATCTGGCAACATCCACTCAATGAAAAATGGATTTTCCTTTAAACCTAGCAATCCCACTTCCTGGACACTGCCTCATAAAAATAAGAACACAGAGATATACACACCAGATATTCATTTTATGATGAATTACAGTAGAAAAGCTGGAGAGAAAGTTAGGGCCATCGATAGGACAATGGTTGAATGAGGTAGGACACAGACCACAGAGTATTACGTAGTCACTAATAAACAGTTTATAACTATGTCAGCTGACTTGGATAGATGTCTGTGAAGCCCTCTTGAGTAAGAACATCAGAAGGTATCACATTGTTTGATTAAAAAAAAACAAAACAGTGACCAACCCCCCAACAAAACAACAAACCTGTAATGTATATATATATATATATATATATATATATATATATATATATATATATATATGGGAAAAATGGAAAGATACGGGGTTCATAATATTGTTTATGGAGGAATGAAGAGAATTGGAGGAGAGAACAAGAAGAAAGCCTAGCATTTGTAAGATGATCCAATTTATGCATTTATATAAAATCATGTGTGTATATTTTATATATCTATCAGTGGATGAATGGATGAATAGATGGGTAGACAGATGACAGAATTTTTAAATAAAGTAAAACAAAACAGGAGGAGACAAAATTTGGCTTAAAAAAATCATTTGGTCATTAAAACCCTCTCTGCTGGCTGCAAATTTGTCCTCCGCCCACCCACAGCGGTCCATGCTGCTCTCCCTCCAGGTGATTCTGGGTAAGGTGCTCAACCTCCCCATGTCCTTGTCTGTCAAGCGGTGGCAGGGGAGCACAGCCTCCAAGGTTCTTTCCAGCTCTGACATCATTCAATGCTTCTGCATCCCACGTCACTCAGTTCAGAGAACACAAGTCTACGTTTTTATTGCCCCAGTAACCATGGAGCCTATGGCAACAAGTCAAAAGCCTCAGAAAGCAGAAACAGAGGACATTCCACTACCTGATTTCTGTTTTACCCACTCTCATTTTTTTTCTTGACCAGGCAATCAAGCCAATTATTATTTTCATGATGCTACGATGGGGCCCTCACTGTGGTGTGTAAACACACTCACTTTTTGTGCACTGCTGGTGTGCTCTGCAATGCTGGCTAAATTCCTGTCGGGTGACTGCTGGCCACGAAATAATCATTTTAAGGGAAGGCTGGGTGCCAGTTTCATGAACAGCACATGAGAACTCCATGGCTCAGCAAGGGAACTGAGACCCGGAACAGGAAAGAGGACAGCGGAGCAGGGTGGGTGGGAGGCAGTCAGCTTTCACCCTTGCCACCCAGTCTCCTCCCAGCTTTTCTGATGATATTCTTTCAGCACCCATGTGCTCTTGCACATCAGAGCCACAGGAATTGGAACCCAAGCCAGAACTTCAGGGCAGAATGGGCTAGGGGGAGGTGGGGGGAGCAGATGGATCAGTACAAGGACACATGGAGACGGAAAAAAAGAAAAGGTTGGAAGAATAGGCCCTCTCATACCGAGCTAAAAGTAAACCCAAGAACTGTGGTGTTCGATGGGGTTGGAATTAAAGCTCTAGGATTAATATAGGTCAAGGCTGTAGACTGAGGAAGCAGTGAGGAGGAAGTTATGCACTGATGGGTATTAGAGATAGGCAAAGCTGTAGGCAGTTGGAGGTAAGGATGGGAGTTCGGTAAGAAGTACACACCCACCCCCTAAGTATGTATGTCAATGGGGGGGAGGGAAGGAGGTGGAGGAGGCATAGTAGGGAAATTCTTTAAATTTCCAGAGTGAAAGGAATTTAATTTTGTAAACATGCTAAACATTTCAAAATATTGTAAGATGAGCTTCATAATAAGATTGTAAAATTGTGACTGAGTAGTTACCAATTTTATTTATCCCAGGCATCATAAAAATTTTTGCTTTAAAACAAAACAAAGAAAGCCCTGGCTGATGTGGCTCAGTGGATTGAGCACCGGCCTGTGAATCAAAGTGTTGCTGGTTCAATTCCCAGTCAGTGCACATGTCTGGGTTGTGGGCGAGGTCCCCAGTAGAGGGCATGTGAGAGGCAACCACACATTGATGTTTCTATCGCTCTCTTTCTCCCTCCCTTCCCTTCTCTCTAAAAATAAATAACTAAAATCTTTCAAAAGTAAATAAATAAAACAAAGAAAAACCATGAGAACTCTTTATGGGATGACATTACAAAACTGACACATGATTTTATGAAAATAGTTGTGTATAATAATAATATGTGATATGTATTCTGTATTACTGTGTGTCAGCCATTGCCCTAAGTCCTCTCTTGCATTATCTCCTATAATTGTCACAAAATAAATATATTAATCCTACAGCTTTAATTCCAACCCCACCCACCACTGTTCTTGGGTTTATTTTCAGAGTACCTCTGTCTTACGGATGAGAGAATTGAAGAGTAATGAAGATAACCTCAGTGGTGAAGCCGGGACTTGAATCCCAAATTATCTGATTCCAAATGTAAAGCTTAGGGCCACCATGCCATAACACTCTCCACAAACAGAAAAGCCATTTGAAATAGGCAATGTCAGGTTTCAAAGACAGTTTCTTGTCTGTCGAAAGCCTTTTTCATGAAGAGAAATACACTAGTCTTGTCCAAATATAATACTTTGTGCCCACAGATGTTTTGGTCATGTCGTCCATGGTCCATGGTGCCTGAAAACGTATGGGTCACACAAAATGCCATAGCTCTTGCTTTTAAGTATGTTCTAGACCAAGGGTCAACAAACTTTTCCCGTTACACACAAATAGGGAATATTTTAGGTTTTGCAGCTACACAGTCTCTGTTGCAAGTACTCAAATCTATCATGGTGCAGCAAAAGCAACCAGAGGGTGCCCGGGCAAAGGGCGTGGCCGGGTTTCACACAGAAACAGGTGGCGGCCAGATGTGGCTGGTAGACCGCAGTTGGCCAGCTCTCGCTCTAGAGCCCACACATTCTTTGGGGTTAATTTGCATGTTGCTCCTTCATGTAATCCTTCCCTTCGACCAACCAAAATCAAGTTGTGCCATTACAATTTTTTGGTAATCTTTCATACATGCATTTCCATTTTTCTTTATTATTACTAGTTCGCAAGCTCTAAGAAGGCAGGGACTGTATCTGTTTCGTACACTGCTGGATTCCCAGCACCTGACAAGTACTTGACCTGCAAAAGGTGCTCAGGGAGTCCGTGTTGGCAGAAGGAATGGGTCGGGGCGGGGGGTGGGTGGTAGCAGTTCCTCCTACTTCACCTGGTTCTGTGTTCTGGATGGAATTAGTGCACTCTAGACTGACCTTCCCGAGCACCTCCGTGACTAGCACTGTGCAGTCTTACAGGACTAATAAGAACCAAAGGGCCCAGAATCCTTTTATGTAAATGAAAAACACATTTCTACACTTCCTCCACAAGTACAAGGGCACCCACTGTAAGATTCACCAGGTCTCTCCCTCGCACCGAGTCAGTATCAGACCATACAGAAGTCCGTATTAGAAAACCACCTGTAGGCCCACCCTGGGCGCTGCCGATTTGTCCTTAAAGGCTCCCCCTGACCCGTTACCATCAGCCACAGTGCTGCAATGGGAAGTGACTAGCCAATTCTCAGGCTGTCTAGAGCTGGGTCTGGATCCCCTTCACACCCCTTCCTGGTTGGCACTCAGTCTCTCACCGGGTTTTATTAGTTTAACCTCACAGGCCTCCTCTAAGGAGCTCCAAGAATGTCATGGCTCACAGCTGACTCTCAGCTCACCGCCACGCTATGAGGGCAGGTGTTGAGGTTGCCTGGACCACTGCCCTCTGCCAGATGCAGGCTCTGTGCACTAAGGCGATCCCCCTCATCTACCCCACCAGTTCCTTTGGAACCACTGACACCTCATTCCTAGAAGGACAAAAAGAAGAAAGGCGAGATTATTTTTGTTTTCGTTGTGGCAGATATGGAACCAACTTGAGGTTTTACCTCTGTTGGTACAGAAGCGTCCTTCCTTCTAACACAACACAAATGCACATTTAGAAGAGGCACGTAACAGAAGCCACTCGGGGGCTTCGACAACTCTCAATTTTAAATTGCCGATTCAGTTTCTACCACTGCAGTTGTGATTTCAGGCTGCGCTATCTGAGAGCCTGGTCACCGTCAACCAATTTTTAATTTCTACGCATCTCAGTTTCTTCATTTGCAAAATGGGGTTAAAGATGAATTCTCCTTAGAACTGTCAGGGGGATTAAAAGAGCGTATATCAAGAACCTAGTACCTTAGCTGTCTTGGCAGACATTCAATAATAATTGGGTGCTAGCGTTATTACTTTGAAAAATCCCTCTGGGATGTGGCCGGGAAAACTAAATGTGTCTTCAGGTGCTGAGCTCTTTATCACACAGCAGTTAGGAACATGGGCTTTGGGGTCAAAGGTTCACGGTTGATTTCCGAGTGCATCGCTTGGTACCTATCTACCTCTAGCAGGTTCCATTACCTGTCCGAGACTCAGATTCCTCAGGAGAACAGCAGTAATCCACACAATTGTTGTCAGCCTCAGCACAATGCTTGGCACAGAGCAGGCAGTCAACAAATTTTAGCCTGTGTTAACCAATATTTTACCACTACGATTGGCCATCTTATCTCTGACAAGCTGTAACGTATGAAACATTTCATTTCCGTTTCCTTCCTCCATGAGTTATGTAATAATAAGTAAACATTCTATACATGTATTATGTTAGTAAACAAGTGTGAATTGCATGTTTGAACAGGGTAGGACTGGAAGGAGATATTATCTTCCTCTGCATGATTCCAGTAAAGCTTCATGGAAGGGAGAGGTCTCAGAAGTCACTTCAACATGAGAGGAAAAGGTTCAGGAAGGGAAGCAATATTGTTTGCATTCTTTTCTTGCTAAATTACTTTTACCAAAGTGACAGTGAAGTTAATAATGTGACTGTAAAGAAGTATGTGTGAAATGAAAACACGTAAAAAATGCTGAAGGAATTGTTCAATAAAATGAAGGGCTGTTTAATGGAGCAGAGCCAGCAAAGTGGTTAATTTGAATAAATGGATAATGCAACAAATTTCCCTTTGCCTGGCTGGTCTCAGTAGTCAGAAATCTGACTAGTAAGACTGATTTTCACAAGTCATCCCAAAAATAAGCCAAAAGTTTTGTTTTACATCAAGAAGAAAGCCTAGCCAAAAATGATGGGGAGTGATGAGGAGCATGAGAAAAGTTAATAAGTGGATGCACCTCTGGGGAAATGGAAAACAAGCAAATTACCCCGTGGATTTTTGAGGAAGAAAGCAGAATTTTCCAAGGAAACTGTCTGCACTGTTAACGTGAGTCAAAGGGACCCCTCTCGCAAACACTTTGGACGGCTTTATTAACCACGCATATTATTACCCGACCCTTCTTCAAATAATGACCTCCCCCCTCTATGCTCATCCATTCACTTACAAAAATAAAATAAAATGAGTTACAACAATGAGATAAAATAAAGTAAAATAAAAATAAAATAAAATGCTTATTATACCGCGGGCCTGGCGAAGGGCTGAGATACAATAGTAGAAGGGCATTGGCCCAGCCTCTAAGGGCTCCTAGTTTTAGGAGTTAGAGAAGTAAGCAGCCCATGAAAATATTTCATGGTAAGCACTGTGAAGGAAGCAAGAACAAGGAGGAAAGATGAATGGATGGATAGAAAGAATAAAATCAGAGGCGCTTTCCTCTAGATTAAGAAACTCTTTCCAGGGGGAATTGCATGTAAGTTAAGGCCTTCAGAAAAATCAAACTAAGGAGCCCCAAGTGAGCTACTGGCCCGGGATTTATTTCTCAGGCAGAAAAAAACACAAGGCAGTGAAAATAGATTGCAATTCAAGGGTATGTTCTTTGGAGGAAACTTAAGAAGACGAAATATAATTTCAAGATTATAATGTGTAACAGTCCATTTAGCCCCAATTGTTAGCTCTCTTTTCTTAATATTTCAATTTCAAATCTGCTCCTTTCTCTCCAGTTATTAAATTCTCATTTCTAGGGACATCTTAATCAGACCATAAGCGACTTCGGTTCCTGACCTGGTACAAGGCCAAATAGTATGAATAGAATAGTACCAGATTCATTTAAAACCACGAAACATTATTTAAAAAATTGGAAATCAGAAGAGAAACCAGAGATAGAAAAATTTTAGGCCACTTTCTCTATTCAATGGCAACTCACTCATCTATGCTGGGTATTTCTCTGCACTTCATCACAACCAAACGTAACCGCAAATGTCAATCAACTTATCTCAAAATTAAAGATATTTGGAACTTTCTGACCATCTTAAGAAGCTTTTGTTGGCAACTTCCTTCGAGAAGAAACACTGGAAGTTTTGCACTTGTTTCAGACAACCAGAATTCAATATCTCTTTTTCCTCCTATTGTTGCTCATTCATCAGCACACATGTGGGGAAGATGGTTCACTTTAAAGGCAAAACCCAGACATAATGGCTTGCATGCACACAAAGGATATGAAGCACACACCTGTATTAATGGAGCAGCACCCGCAAGGCCAACCAGAAGCTGGGGAGTGGTCCCCACCAGACACAACACAACGCACGCATGCGTGCACACACAATACACATATCGAAAGGGGCCCAGCTGAATGCCCTTACTGAACGGCCGTGTTGCAAAATCGTGTGGTTTGTGAGGAGGGCACATCATGCCAGGAAGTACAGCTCACTCTGTGTGAGCGAGGCTCCTTCTGACAAGAAGTGCTAGACAGATGCCAGCTACCTGCGTTCTCGACAGGAATGACTCATCACTATTATCAGAGGACTCCACAACTTTGCGCAAAGGCTTTTGATTCTCAGAATGTTTAAGACATCTGATGTCTTAAAAAAGAAAAAGAGAGGGGAGACCCTCAGCTATTATCTTCCTCCCGGGGACTGAAGAAGGACAGGACGGGACAAGATGTGTTACCAGAGGGCATCTGGCCTGACTCACTGTGTTCTTTAGAGCCGAGCCACTTCAGCTTGGGCAAGAGCCGACTTGCAGGGAGATGGAATGAGGTGAGATGATGTTCCTGGTCTAATTTTGAGTTCTTTTATCTCACGTCTGCTTGAAAGCCAGGAGGAAATGATTTCCAAGTAACTCCACTATCGATTGACTGGGTGACCCTTACACCTGAGACTTCTTTACAGGCAGTGGCTGTACGTTTTTAGTTTGTTTCCTCTCACCCACCACCTAAGACAATGTTCTGGTTACGGTAGACACTCAAGAAAGGTTTTTCTGTTCCACTTTTGCCTACCTTATCATTTAAGGTATCATTTGCCCATCACATATATGCACAAAACTGGGCATTTGGGCAGTCCGGGCAGTCCTCTGCTTTCCGCGGAAAGCTGGGGAAGGAAGAGAGAAGTACGAAGGAAGGGAAGTCTCAGCTCCCAGCCTTGTTCTCCACGCAGAGACCATGCCCTGATTGCCCCCAGAAAAGGGAACTGGACGGGGAGTAGCTGGGCCCGAAAGTGGGTGTTATGATGTCATCGTTCTCCTCCAACTTCCTTCTCTTCCACCTCCTGTTCTAAGTCCCTCAAAATAGGAAGGTCCCACCACCAGCCAGATGGTGGTCACTTAAAGAATAAAGTGTGGTCTCCACCAAAAACTCAGGTCAAGTCGGAGTTTCCCCTCACCAGTAGCCCCACTAGGAATCCAGTCAGCATACGAAAATGCTGGAAGGACAAAATAATAATAAGGGTTAAGTACTTCAAATATAAGGAGATGGTCATACATACAAAGTACCATGAATTTTCAATCCCACCTCTGCAACGCACCCCACAAAATTATTCTCAGTAGTATATTTACATAAGCCCACACATTCTGACTTTGGAGAGTATTTTTACCGTTCACAATTTACCATGGCAACACTCATCTGAGTTAAGGCACAACTTTGTGTTCCACAGCAGAGAAAAACCTTAACTTCTGTCTCTCAACTGTCACCTGGATTTCAACAATGTACAACATCTGACTTCCCTTTTAGACAGATATTATGAAATTAACCACGCTGGGGTCAAGTTCAATGAGTTGTGACTAACTTCCAATCATCTGGCCCTGAATTAGGAATTGGATTCAATTTTGTGTTTATAGTAGTTAGTCAAATACGGGTACACAGGAGGTGCTTAATAAGTACTTGCTGATTAAGAAGTCACATGGCACAGTGGGTTAGACAGAGCATGGGCTTTAGAGTCCAGCCGCCTGGGTTTACAAGGCACTAATCACCAGCTGTCTTCCCAGCTGCCTCAGAATCCTCATCTATAAAATGGAGAGGATGGGCATCAGAATGCCACCTCACAGGACTGCGGTGAGGGGTAAATGAGTGAATGCAGTGGTTTTGCAAGTATGGTTGCTAGTACCAGCATCAGCATCATCAAAGACCATGTCAGAAATGCAAATTCTTAGCGCCCAACCAAGACCTGCTGACTCAGAGACTCTGGGGACGGGCCCAGGAATCTGTGTTTTAACAGATCCTCCACAGGATTCTGATGCCCATAGGAGTTGGAGAATCATTGAGTGAATGTCTAAATAGCAAACGGCACCATTACTTTTTTAAAAAAAAATTGCATTTATTGTAGAGAGAGAGGAAGACATAGAGAGAGAAACTTCGATTTGTTGTTCCACTTATTTATGCATTCATTGGTTGATTCTTGTATGTGCCCTGGCCGAGGATCGAACCCACAACCTTGGCATATGGGGACAATGCTCCAACCAACTGAGCTACCCGTCCAGGACCGCGGCACAGTTCTTTTTATTCCCACGCACACGGCAGCTCTCAAAGAGCTGTTAACTCCTGTTACTATGACTACTGATCTGTGTAACACTTAAAGGCAGCAGCTAGGTTGACTCCAATTTTTAAAACACAAGGTTCCTACCCTCATTAAACATAGCTTCCAAGATAGCAGAACAGAAAGGGGAACACACTAAATACCTTCTTCAGGTATTTGTTTATTTCTGGAATTCTATAGCTATCTCTAAGTGAAAGGTGGTAGAGAGCAAGTAACAGGGTCCATAATACACTACCCCAAAAGGGCTGATGATTAGTGAGCATATTAGTTTACTCTTGTTACAAAACAAACTACCTCAAAGGCGAGTAGCTTAAAACAACAATGAACACTTATCCCATCTCATAGTTCGTGGGTCAGGGATTCAAAAGCCACAGGGCTGCATGGTTCTGGTTTAAGGTTTTTTTGTGGGGTTGCGGTCACACATTGGCCAAAGCTACTCTCATTGGAAGGCTTGACTGAAGCAGAAGCACCCACTTCCTGGGTCATTCGCTCCCATGGCCGACAAGCTGGTGCTGGCTGATGGCAGGAGGCCTTGGCTTCCCCCCACAGGAGTCCCCGTAGAGAGTCACTTGTGTGTTCTCACTAATGGCAGCGAGGTTCTCCCAAGTGAGTGGCCCAGAAGAGGGAAAAAAGCCAGGCAAAAGCTGTTCTCTTTGTGACCTATTCTTGAAAGTCATCTGCCATCATTTCTGTCACATTCAATTTGTAATAAGTGAGTCACCAAGTCTGGCCCACATTCAAGAGGAAGAAAATCGGGCCCCATCTTTCTGAAGGCAAGAGCGTCCAAGAATTTGCAAGCATTTGAAAACGATCACAATGAGCTAAGCAGCAACCTTTAGAGGTAAGGGGGAGAGACCTAGCAAAAGAAGGCCCAGGGAAATAGAGGACAAGCAATTAAAATGATAACATCAGAAATCAGCACCATAGAAAACAAACATGCAATAATTTGTAAAGTTGAAATTTGGTTTTTTAGAAAAGTTCACAATATTGACAAACTTCTAGGAAGACTGACCATTAAAAACAGAGACGAGGCACAAATAAACAATATTAGAAATAAAGAGGGGACAACGACAGACGCTACAGAGAATAAAAGGGGCTTAAAAATAAGAGGATATTATGCGTAACTTATGCCACTAAAGTTTAAAATATAAACGAAGTGGATAAATTTCTAGAAACTGCAACCTACTGAGACTGACTTGAGAAATAGAAAAACTAAACAACCCTCTAACAGTTTAAAAATCTAAGTCAGTCGTTAGACATCTTCCCTCAAAAAAGAATACCAAGCTAAGATGACTTTATCGGCAACTCCTTGAAATATTAAAAATACAAGTAATTTCAGTTCTGCATAATCAAGTGCAGGCTATCGAAAAAGAAGAAGGGACAGGGCACACTCTCTAACTCACGTTATGAAGCAAGATTAATCTTCATACCCAAATCTAAAAATGCCATTGCAAAATAGAAAAATTGCAGGCAAAACACACTCCAACACAGATGTAAACATTCCTTTAAATAGAGGCAAACCAAATCAAAGTTAAATGTCTGTAAACCAGCAACAAAGAAAAAGTGTTCATAGCAGCATTGTTATTAATAAACAATGGAGACAACCCAAAGCGCCTGTCAACAGTAAAATGGATATTACAAATTACGGTGTGTTAATAGAATAGATTATAGTCTGCAATGAAATCAGTGAAATACAGCTGCAAGGAATAACACGGGCGAATCGCTGGAGTGTAATATTGAAAGAGGAAGTCATGGAAGAAGACATGTAATTAAATTCCACAGGATAAAGTCTAAAAACATGCAAAATTGATTATACATACATAATACAGCTATAAAAAAAATTAAAAGCACCACACAGTCCAGGATGGTGCTCTGCCAAAGGGAAAAGGAGGTAATAGGATTGGGGAGGGGCACGTGAGAAATAACAGAAGGAGCAGTAACCTTCTTCATACTTCAGAAGCATTCTTTTATAACTTCTCAATACTTAATCTGAAAACTCAAAACATCTCGTAGAATGAACAAAAGCCCGCTTAGCATGATTCTCTCCCATCTCCCATTCTCTAAGTTTGTTCCCAGTCTGGGGCTGGGAGCTGTGGCTCACCATTATGTAACAGTCGGTGAGAATTTTCTCCAGGCTCCCCTGAATGTTGATTTTTAAAACAAGTCCAGAAATGTGTGCCAAATAGGGTTATTTCATAATGTTGGTTATCTAGCCACATGTTAAAACAGCCATCCTACTTGCTCTGTCATTTTAATAAGTATGTCCAATCTCACCGTATTCCACCCACAACTAAAAAAAATTGAAAGCTATTTAAGCTTGGCGAAGTCCATCCTAATAACATCACAAACTGTCCAGTGATTTGGGAATTTACACAGTCCAAATTGCACAGACAAAAAAAACCAACAAAACCTGCTTGAATTAGCTTCAACTCTCTGTTTAGTCTTTTTTTATTATTGTTGCAATTTGTCACCCTGAACTACCATAATAACACAACTTTTAGACCCTCCTACCGAGAGAGCTATTGGTTCATTGGAAGTAGTGGAGGTGTGGGCAAGAACCAATGGTTTCACTGAAATGATAGCTGTGTTTCACAGGCCGCAAGAAGTATTTAGAAGTATTTCCATGACAACGTAGCTTTAGGCAACAAATAACTCTAAGCCTCTGCATGTACTAGCGGCGGCAGATGCTAAATGGCAAAGAGAGAGCAGTTCTATTTATTCCAGCTTCTGATGGAGACCTGTTCTGTCGGTTCTAACTCTTAGATTGTTTCGAAGGCTTCAAGTGGTTAAAGTAAATCCATAAGGATAAATAATAGGGCTGAATAAAACATGTTTGGACCTATGATTTCAGCTTAATTGAGGTATACTTGACATATAAAATTAAAAGATAATCAAAATGTACATCATGGTGATTTGATATACACATACATTGTGAAAAGATCCCCCTATCTAGTTAATTAACTCATTCATTGTCATATGTATTTACCTTTTGTGGGCAGTGAGAACATTTCAGTTCTTCTCTCTTAGTGAATTTCAGTTAGCTAGCACAGTGTTATCGATATGGTCTCCGTGTTTTACCTGAGATCGGCAGACCTAACCCACCTTATAGCTGAACCTTTGTGCCCTGTTGCCAGCCGCTCCCTAGTTCTCCCTCTCCCCACCCCAGCAACCTCATTCTCCTGGGTTTCTAGGACTTCACCTTTTCTTAGACTCCGTATATAAGGGATTCCATGCAATATGGGTTTTCCTCTGTCTGGCTTATTTTAGATCTGTTATTTTTAAAGTATTCCAACCCATGTCCTCATAGCCAGTGTAATCCTCCTAAAAGCATACTCGTTTTTATTTATGTTTCATAAAACCATATATGGTCGGCATTTTACACTGCACAAAATTTAGCCAGTAAATAAGCTACATGATCAAATATTTTCTCTTCAGAGCATATCTAAACTAGAAGATGTACTCAGGCTTAGCTGGTGAACAAAATACTGAGTTAAACTCCGTACTACGTATCAAGAATCCAGACCTATCCCAGGTCTCAGATGGCCTGAGGTGACTCCTCCCGGGTTTGCTTCTTTCTGGGTCAAGTAAATGCACTGCAGGAGTAGTTTGATGTAATACTAAGGTATTTTAAAAGACAAAGAGGTGAGAAAGTCTTTGTAAAAGTAATGCTGAAGAGACAATATGATATGTACAATCGAAACTGATGTCAAGAACCAGGTGTCAGGACAACTGGTCCTACACCTCTAACTAGCTGTCACCTCGGGCAAGGAAGTCACTATTTCAACCTTATCATAATCAACTCTGAAGGGTTAGCATAGGTAACCTCTAAGTTCCCTTCTAAATTTAGAGTTTTATGAACAGTGAGCAAGGGTCAGAGAGGGGAAGTGATAACTTCTTAAGAGAAAAATGCCATACTCACAAAGAGATAGAGAGAAACATTTATAATTTGTAGAGTAGTAACTGCGTGAGGCAAAGAGCACAGATTAAACTTAATAAAAGAATGAAGTCTCCTCACAGAGAGAGTCCTTTTAAGGAATTTCATATAGGACAGCCCTACAGAAACTGGAATTGAACAGTAACTTAGCAGGTATTTTTGCTTATGATGCATAGAAGTTTTCATGCATCACAACAAAAGTACACCACAGAATACCTTATATAAGTAAAAGCATACGAAGAGATGTTTATAAAAATTGTACTTTTATTTGTCTATGTCCAAACATTATTCATTTGTAGTGTCCCAAAGAGCCCAAGCATAGCTAAAATTTTCAGACTCACAGATGTCTATAAATATAAGCATCTGCCACAAAATCAGAAGTATCTTTTCATATGTAACAAAATAAAATGCATGATATATTTTTAGTTAAAATCAATTGACGCCTACATCAGACACTTAGTCCCTCAAGTAATGAACTTGCATCCTAGATGAGAGCGAGCTGAGTAGAAATTAAGTTAATGAAAATAGATTTGAGATCTGCTGCTGAGTACCAAGAGTACAGAACATTGTGCTCGAATAAACACACCAGAAAGGATGTGCTCTAAATTGAATCAGAAGATTTTTTTTGTGTTTTAAAAGTCAATTTGATTCAGCAACACTGAACTAAAATGTGCAAAAGTGTCAAAATCAAATGTAATAAAGGCATGTGATTGGACATGGGATTTCTGCAATAAAAGCCCAGGCTACAACCCCACAGCAACCAATTCCGGAGTTAGTTCCACATTCAGCCTGGCTCACTCCATCACAAGCACCCTCAGATGTCACACTTGTCGTGGATGATTGAGGAGTCAACTTGAAGTTTGCAGAGTGTCATTTCATGACTGTGTTCTTTTCATCAGAATCCCCTGGGCTCTTTTTTTATACTGATTTTTTTCAACTCATGTGCTTTCATGCCTCCCAGACATTCTACTGTCCCCTCTTCCTTAGCGTTCCTAGTGATGCGGAGGCTGGTATTTGTTTCGTGGCTGTCCTGGCCGTCCTTCAAGCTAGCACAGCACTGCTGGACCAGACTTCGCTGGCATCCCATCTCCTTCCCAGAACCACCGCTCATCCAGTGCCTGGCGGCTTTATGTTGGCATATTGACAAATTCCTCCACTCACTCATGCCCATGTGTTCATCGGTCTGCCCAAACCACAGTTATAATTGCCATCCCTAAAATCACACTTAAACTCTGAAATCATTAGTGTCTTCAAACCATTTTAGGAAACACAGGATATCTGAGCACGGTGGGGGTACAAAGGGTGCCACGAGATTTCCCTTGAGGCAGTGGGGTAGAGTTGGAGAAGCAGGACGACTAGACATGAAAATGAATAATGGAAGGCAGAACGCAGTGAGTGTTCCCTCAGTGGGACAGCTAAGAGGTGCCGGTGAAGTCCTCCCTGTGACCTGCATGGCTGGGGTCAGGCTGACGCTTATTCTTAAAGAGGCAAGAGAGAATTTGAATGGGTGAGGAGTGGGTGTTCCAGGTACATTAAAAGGCCAAAGATGTGCATGGAAAGCTTCCATTTGGCTTAGGCAGGAGGGAGAGTGCAGCAAGATTGGGAGAAGGGGGCTCATGCTTGAGAACAGTAGGAAATCAGACCCAGCCGGTTAGTGTCTTTAGAATGAGGTGTTTCCTCCTTCCGACCATAGCAATGTCACTAAAAGATTGTAATCAAAAACTGTACTTAAGAAGATGGTATCTGACTGTCACATGCAGAAGGAGGTGGCAGTAACTGGCAAAAGTAAGATCAACTAAAAGCCTCTGGGCATGTTTTATATGAGTCCTAAGTAGGGTGGTGGCAACAGACTTGCAATAAAACACGGAAGAGAAGAGACACTGGCAACTGAGTACAAAGACGGTGAGTCAGAGAGCTTGAGTCACGGAATTTCACAAGGGCTTTGGATTCCTAATAAATATGCCGCTTAAACTTCCAAAGGTAAAATCATAGGTCCCATGTAGTGAGTGAATAAGTTAGTGCTTAACACAAAAATGCCAATCCCTTTTACATTCATGTTTAAAGTTTGAGTACAAGCAGCTTTAAAATGCACGAACACACACGCCCCACGCTTCTTCCCACAGGGGCATGTTTGCAAGTCTATCTAAGGATGGGGGACAGACACATTTGCAGAGCCTGTACCAGGCGCCAGGCCCTTGGCCATTTGCTGGGGATACAGAGATAAAAGACAGCCTGTGCCTCTGAGGGAGGGGGTTTGCCAGTGATACCCTCCCTACAAAGTCTGTCCCCTGTTCAATGACCACATCCAGGCTGCTGACCTCTCACCTGTGTCTCCATGTCCGTCTGTGCTCCTGCCCTCTTCAGCCTTATCTGTGCATCTGTCTAAAAGACCTTCTCACCTGGTTGTGCCCAGATGCCTCCTTCACAACATCCGTGACACTGGACACCACCCACTCTCCCTGGACACAGCTCCACCTTGAGCAAGGACCCATCTCAGAGAATGGCGGAAACATGGGGGGCTCTTCTTGGGTTGTCCCACTGCTGCCCCACATTATCGATCCTTAAAGTCTGTTGACTCTACTTCCTGGATAAGTCTCTCACCCAGCCACCTCCTGCCATCTCCACAGTCACCTCTTTGCTGCAAGCCACCATCACATGTTGCTGCCAAAACTTCCTAAGTGGCCTCCTGGCCTTCCAGCATGCAACCCTCCCCATCACTGCCCACACGCCAGCCCGCCTTTCTAAAATGAATATAGGCTCAGTCGCTTGTCTGCTTAAAACTCTTTAATGGTTTCCTGTTGCCGTTGGAATAAAGTGCAAATCCCTTAATATGCATTGCAAAGCCCTTTATGGCCTGAATCCTGCCTGTCTTCCCATCCTCACTTGGCTTGGGTCTCCTCTCTAAGCACCAGCCGCACAAAATCCTTTCAGTTCCTCTAACGGTCCATGCTCTGACCCCTCTCTCTGGCCGCTACATATCCTATTCTGCCTGCCAGAAACACTTTTCCCTCCCTTGCAAATTCCCACGCCGAAAAGGATTATCCCGAGCTGCAAGGACAGATGCATATTGATAATGACCATCACTTCCCATTGCATATGTACAGCCCTCCGCATTTGCTACGAATTTTAGCCGTATCTCTGTAACTGCAGTATAGTATAAATACAATATTTTGCAAACAAAATTCTGAAGAATAGGCTGAACTTTGGGCAACAGAACCATCTTGGAATATCGTGGCTTTACATAAATCCCATTTCATGGTGTGGGACATTTAGATACTGGTCTTCCCTCATCACGGCCAAGGGGTTACGGAGTTAGTTCCAAAACTCACGGGTCAGCAGGTGCTCTAGGCACAGGTCATGCAGTGAGTTGGATATTTAGTCCAGTGTGTTGGAGATGGATGTTCTGCTAAGGGTTCATCGTGGAGTTTTCTTATGCCTGTTCAGGGAGGAGGTGCCAGAAACGAAACACACACACACACACACACACACACACACACACACGCACGCACGCACACGCGCGCCTCTGTGCTCCTCAGAAGTGTAAATAACCTTTGAGGCTTCCAGAGGCAGCTTCCTCTCTTGAGGGAAGGAGGGGCAGCGAGCCCTCTACTTGTCCTTCCCTCCCTTGGGACATATTATCCAAGAACAGGGCGTAATCAGGCCCTCTGTCAGGGTTAAATAAGAAATGAGCCTAGCTCATAAGGAGGAATGAGAGAAGCAGTTCTGGATTCAAAATGGACATGAATACTAAGACCAGTTTGAACCCCCCACCCCCATGGCCTGAGTCTACAGTGCATAGAAGCAGGGGGCGGAGCTTGTTCTAGTTAATTTTAGTTACCTGGGGGTGGAAGTCAGCAGCCTCCCCAAGGCCCCTCAGGGTTTCTGGTGGGTATCACAGCCTAATTTCTAATCCCTTCTGGTAATCATGGAAAAAATAATGGTTAACTAGCAGTCTGAGAATCCTCTTACTAGTTTACTCAAGACGGCACACTGAATAACAGGTAGAGACTGAGACAAAAGGGGGAGGAGGGTTCCATAAAGAAGAGCGCTGCATTGTGCTCGGCAAAACCCAGAGACACAGGCGAGAAGGGAAAGACCCATGAGGTCATCGCTGGCAGGGTCAGGGACTGTCCCCTGCGATGTTTTGATCATCTCCGGCTCTCACTGGAGCTACTGGAAATTATGCCAAATCACAGTAAGTCTGCATAAAGCCTCCGTAAGGAAAAGAGGTTTCAGGACAGAGGAATGTGACACGGAACCAGGGCCCTGCGACAGGACCTCATTATCTTACTGCCCATGATAACATACTGGAGAGCAGAGCTGGGTTCTCAGCTGCCTGAACGCTTCCATAAATGGAGTCTGAATGCAGGCTCCACGCCATCAAAGACTCCCCAGAGAAATTCCTATTATGTCCATGGAAGGGGAGTGCAGCAAGTCCCATCTGGCTGGGCCGAGAATACTCCCTGCTTAGGAAACTTTGTGGTTGTCTGCACTTAGGGCCAAGTGCATGCTCGTACTAGACCAGAGCCCCGAACCCAGAGGTGTGAGTGCACTGAGCAGTGAGCCAGACGGAGCCAGCAGTGCTGAGCGATTCTGTCTCTAAAACACCAAAACCGCAAGGCAAGATATTCATAAGGGTGTCATTTTTATAAAGTCCCTAGCTAGTTATGAGACAATATTATGACTCATGTTGCTCAGAGTTGCTATAGCAAAATAGAGTGGCATTCTCCTCTCCCACTTGGCCTATCAATACACGAGCTAAAATCAAGAACAGGCTGACAGGCACCACTCGTGACTCATGCTCCGTGGGCCTGGCGCTCTCGGGAAAACCCCAGAGCTTTAAAGTAGGCGCACAATGAAATCAGCCTTATTAGGAAGTAAAGGCACGGGGGATGAGGCGGCAACTCCACGGTCACCTGCTGCACGAGGCTGAAGCCCGGCGCTCCCTTCCTCCCCAGGTGGGAACCTCCATTACTCCCTAACACACTGGAAACGACCGAGTTCTCTCGTGAAGTGCCTGTCACTGAAGGCTTCGCGGAGGCCAGAAAACCAGCATTCACATCCATTCGGCAAAAACACGACATATCGGAATGAAAAGTCTTTATTAGAGACATGAAGTTAATGAAATCCACCCCTCGAGGCACTGTGGTCTGAGGCCACGCCTCTGCCGCGTGACCCGTGGGCCAACAGGGCCACTGGCGCTGGCAGTGTGTTAGAAGAGCAAAATCGGGGGCCCGCCGTAGACCCAGTGAGTCAGAACAGCTGAGAATTGGGCCCTAATCTGTGTTTAACTTCTCTAGGTGACTCCTGCGTACCTTAAAGTTTTGAGTAACTAGCATTCAGAGGAAGGCGGGAATAAGCAAGAAATGTCATAAGGACTAGGATTTTGCCAGGAACACCTGATACATTCTTGCTGTCATTTAGATTTTAAACCACCAGTTACAAGGAGGAGGATGAATTATACACAAAATTACATGTGGAGGATGGTGCCTGAATGTGTGCCTACATGTGGGGTCAGACACCTGCTCTGCATCCTGTCCCACTGAGGCCTCCAGACCGGACTAAACAACCTGCACGTTCTCCACGCACCCGTGTGCAAGACTCTGGTTCGGCACGCCTGGGGCCACACCACCTGTGGCTCTTCCTAGGAAGCGTCCTAACAGATGACTTAGCAGGTCAACCGAGAAAAAGCAGCCCAGCAGGGGGCAAGCGGGCGGGCGTGCCATACCTTGGTTCAGATGTCTGATGCAGTCGTTCAGGAGGGCGCTGAACTTCTTCTGGTCAGCAGCCTCGTGGAAGCAGAAGTAGCCATGTCTGAGGAAGGGCAGCCACAGGTACACGGGGAATTCCTTCGGCAGGACCACAAAGGGCTGGGCGTTGTCCTTCTCAGTGGATGCTACGGAAATATTGAAGACACAAAGGCATTTCAAAATGTGCGTCTTGTCTTAAACTACATATTTCAGGCTGCGAAGGTAGCCTTCTGGGGCGGGCCACGGCATGGGAAGGTGCTGTGAGATGTCTTTGGGGAGTTGGAGGAATGAGAGTCCAGGCTCCTCCCGCATCCCTCCACCAGCTTCGCCTGTCTCACTCCAGCAGGTGGCCTCACCTGCAACCCCTCGGGGACAACCAAGGCCATCAGACACCATCTTTCCAGACTTGCTCAAATCGACGACATGAGCAAACAGAGCTCCGTCTTCCCTGCTGGCTCTCCGCAAGCTACCCTGCCCACCTGTGCAGCCCCCAGCCTTCTCCCCCAGGCCCACGCCGCCAGGTCTGCTCCCTGCCCTGCACTCTCTCCCTCCTCCCTGCACTCGCTGTCTTCACGCCATCAACCCCCTTCTCACCTCAGTCTTCTTCCTGCGCCACCAGCCCAGACACCAAATTGCTGAGGTCACTAATGTCACCCTGGCTGCCAGCCTGTGGCTTCCTCTTTATGATCTATGCTTTTAACCTGATCTGAAACATCTGTTGCTGCCGGCTACCCATTCTTTTGAAAACGTTCTCTTCCCATTACTTCTAAAAGCAGGTCTCTCCTGGTGTCCTTCATGCTTTTAAACAAGTGTTTCTTCTTTGTCCCCTTCATTGGTTCCTCTGCCCCTTCTCTGCATCCCCCAGGTAAGTGTTGGCACTTGCTCCCTGTCCTGTCCTGGTGTCCTCTCCACTCTCCCCAGGTACGACCATCCACCCCATGACTGCAGATTGCTTCTGCCATTCATGTTACCTCTCCCCCTTCCCTCCCATCATGATTTTGCAGAGAAGCCTCACATCCTGCGAAAGCCACCTGCGCTGAAGTGCCTTTGTTGGCACCTCCCCCACTACCAGAGACAGAGCTGGGTGCTCCCTACCTTGTTCTCCCCAAATATAGTAATGATCTGTTTCCACATCTGGCACCCCCACTGAGGGCAAGGGGCACAGACTGAGAGAGGCTCCCTCACTGATGCTCCCCCAGGAAGCTGAACCGCTGCCCTGGGGAGACTGCATCTGACATATCTTTGCATCCTCCACACAGAACAGTCATGGAACCTAGTAGATGCGGAGCTACTGAATGAATAAATAAATGTGCTATGTTGCCCGAGGAAATTTTAAAAGGCTTAAACAATGGGAACTTCTACCTCTTTCCTCAAAATCAATTCCAAGAGACTCATGTTAAGCCATACTAGTACTCAGATGCCCCACCTCAGCTCCACTCCCTTCATGCATTATAATGATATGGTATTGCACTTGGTTAAATGAAACCCAGCTTCTCCTTGAGTCATGGAGAACAAGTAGATGAAAAAGTATCCCTGTGCACCCTGCTTATACCATACGCTCTGATCTCAGGGAAAGGAAGAGAAGAAGGACCCTCCAAGAGGCCAACGAAAGCTCTAGGCATGCCAAGAAATGGATCACAACCTAAGCACGGTTCCACAGCCAGGCCTTGCTACTGGCATGTTAGTAAGTCAAGATTGGCTTAGAAAAAGAGTAGATTTCCCAGCGCACAGGTGGGAGCTGTTTCCGTGTCCTAAAACCTGTAGGTCACATAGTGCAATGCACTGGGACCACCAGCAAAATACCCGGCCCATAATAACCTACGAATGAGTCAGCATATTCATGAACAAATGAATGAATGACTGAACGCTGTAGCAGAGACCTCTGCCTGTAACACGTGTCTATTCTCCCTTCTTTCTCAGGAATACAATCCTTGATTTTTCATTGAGCAAATGCTACACAGAATAAAGACCACATGTCCAGGCTTCACTTCAGCTTGGAGTGCCACAGTGACTAAGTTCTGGCTAATGGGGTGCCAGGGGTATCCAACCTTGTGGTGTCCCTATTGGGCCACACACTAAATACACAAACACTAACAAAACTGATGAGCCAAAAAAAAAGGTTTCAAATAAATTTAAAATTTTGTTTTGGGCCAAAGTCATAGCCATCCTGGGCTGTATTCGGCCCACGGGCTGCAGGTTGGATACCCCTGGAACAGAAGAGGCAGTGAAACTTCCTGGAAGTATCCTTAAAGAGAGGGGATGAGCCCATCTCCTCCCCTTTTCTCCTTCCTGCTGCCTGGGAGGAGAAAGCCAGGCTGGCTCTCCAGCAGCCACTTTGGGCTATGTCAAAAGAGCCACAACTTAGAAATAAAGGGGGAGAAAGCTAGAATGAGTCCCTGACATTCATGGAACTGTCCCACTAGCCCTGGACTGCTAGAGCCAAATATTTTTAGCAAGACAATAGAACTTAATGTATTTAATTTAAGTTTTTTGTTGTGTGTGGCAAACTAGATTCTAACTAATAAAATGCCAAATAAGTGAGTCATTTCAGTAAGACACGAGGGCAGCTATAATACATCATCTTAGCAGAGAGACATACTCATTGATAAGCCTCTAGTGCTTTTTCTCCAGTGAGGCTAATTCCTTCCATCTTTCTTGTGCCTTTATCCTTTCCAGTAGAATTAGTGTCACACAGGGAGTCCTTTTATTAATGTGGTTTTGTGAAGCAATTCTTGCCCTTTCCTAGATGCCACAGTTTTATACAAACAACTGACAGAAATATCGACCCTCTGCATTTAAAAGCCTCAGAAAGTCCCATAAAACGCACTCCTATTTAACCTTTTACAACAATTTTCCAGATGCCATTTGTCTGCATTTTTTCTGAGCTGAGTGACAAGGCTTTCACAAATGATCTACTGTAGAATGTTTTATTTTTAAAACTCAGAAGGCCACACCATACAATAAGGAAAAAGTCATGAAATGCCCCAATCTGAAGCCCTGAGCCAAACGGCATTAGTCACACAGGACTTGTGTTTTTTATTCTTCTTCATTCCTTCTGACATGATTTCATCAATTAACCAATCAATATATTGTCTGTTCTGAGTGATTCCATTGGAAAGTCCTTTCAGAGAGATTCCGAAGAATCAGCATGCTGGCATTCCCATTTCCAGCACTGGCTCCAGAGCCAAGATGACATGTAAGTAGATGTTGAAAGAAAATATAATAATATGTATAGCGCACATAAAGTGTTGTTTTAGCTTGAATTACTGTATATTTAATACTAGTTTGTGAATCTAGGTTTATGGTCCATGTACTAATCTAATAATAGTGCCATTAAAAACACTATGCTCAGAATTCTGCACCAAAATAACAGTTGAAAACAATGACTGTATTTTCTCCATAAATTCTAATGAAATGATTATACCCATTAATAAGAACCAGCGCTCTCTTCAAGAAACCAAGTAATTACTGTGCGGTGTGATTTACACAAAGCCAGATGGAATTATGACATTATCCACAGTTCATGAATCTCTATGAAATGCACTACTTGATCTGTACACACATATTATCCATCACTTTCTCTACGTGAAAAAGGTAGAATGAATGAGAACCCAAGTACATCAGAGATGAAAAGATCCTTCCAGATTTTCAAAGTTCATGGCCCTGGGGTTGGAGAAACAGTAATCACAGAGGCTTAGTCACACTAGGGAACACACTTGCTAAGTGACACAGTTAGAACCAGTTAAAAATTCAGTCTTCCAATTCTCAGTTCAATGCGCTTTCCATGGCAGCATTTGGCTATTATTGATAAATATGCTAATTAATTCAATGCTTTTTTACACCATAGCTATGAGTTACTGTAATGCTTGTTAAAAACATTTTGTCGAATGAGGATATGCTATTGCAAATCTTTCTAAAATTAGAAAAGTAATATTCCCTCGACAGGCTTACTGAAAGACGAGATTGTACATTTTGCAGACTGAACCCGCCTATTTATTTCTGCTATCCCGTGCAGTGCCACCAAAGCCTCCAATACATTCTAAAAGCCTTAAGATGCCAACCAGTGGCACGTTCCTGATGCACTAGAAACCCAAGAACTGACTTCCGTGTTACTGAACATGACTTAAAATAATGGAAGTGGTACAATGTCTACCGAAACTAGGAGAATTACATCTCCCATTTGTCTATGGAGTCTGTGTATCTAACCCAGAATTTCTCAACTTCAGCAACTACTGATAGTTTCTGCCAGATAAGCCTTCATTTTCAGGGGCGGTGCCGTTCCTTGCAGGCTATTAACAGTGTCCTGGGCCTCCACCCACCAAATGCCTGAAGCACCATCCTTCCAAGCTGTGACAACCAAAAATGTCCCCAGACCCTGCCAAATGTCCCCGGAGAGAGAAATTCCCCTCCTTCTTGAGAACCACTAGCTAAACAAAGCAAGTCTAGGCATGTTGCCTTGGGAAAGAATGCTCAGCCACTCACCAAGAGGGTCTGGGAAATGCCGATCAGATAATAAATTGTATTCCTCTTCGGAGGTTAACACTTTGCCTCCTGCTGGAAGAAGGCGGCTTTTAGGAGCAGATCCTCTCTGATAGGCCTGGGAAAGGAAAGGCATACATGAGTGATTACTTGCCCCCATTTGGCATTTTGAAAAATATCAGGAATATTACAAATAGACAGACCCAGACACTCAGAGATAAGCCATTCCCACCCTATGTAATTGAATAAGAGCCGTGCATTTAAAAAGTACATTTTGCATAACTGCTGCTTGCAAGACATTCCTTTTGTGCTTTTGTGCGTTGGTCGCAACATGGTAAGTCAGAATCCCTCATCTCAGGGAGATTCACTGCAGGTGTGCTTCTCAAATGGGGAAAACACTATCTTAGTAACTTCTAGAAGTCCGGCACCACACCATTGCAGGCACTGGCACCTGAGCCATTCTGATAACCACAGGGTGATGTGCACGCAGACATTCACTACACTGAATGCTGGCAGACCAATGACTAACAAGACTGCGGGCCAGGTAACTGCAATCATGGTTGCCGAGGATTTTCACCCAAAACAAAAAAATGTCTCCATGATGAAGACACCACCACTTTGCCCTTGGACTTGAGACTGTTGTACAGTAACGTGATCTGGGGTGGAAGGGCATTATCACGATATCAGAACAAATTCCAGCCAGCAGACAGAAAGCTCTGCAGTTCAGGAAATGTGAAAGAGGTGCAGAGCATTGCTAAGACACTGAAAAGCATTTGTAAAGCAGAGGGGCCCGCAAGGACACACAGATCAGATAAAATTAGGTGGGTGCACCTGATGCTGACCGCAGGACTTACGTCAAGGCAAAATTTTGAGAAGGACAAGCTAAAAGCCAGTTGAGAATTGACACCGAGGAACTGGGCAACCCAAAATATAGAGTGTACTCCCAGGAATAACTGAAAGAATGTTGATCAGGGAGCCATGTAATCAGAATAAGAATAACACAGTCTCCATCAATGATGTAGGGACTGAAGAGACCCAAACAAAACAAACTCTCATATATCTACGAAGGTTGTTTTAAACTGCTACTCAACTGCTACGAGCATCAGGGACCAGAGAGAATTGAAAGTCATGTGATTGACTGACCTCAAATCCGAATTCTGTTATTTGCTGTATAACAGGCCCCAATCTGGGCTTTTATAAGCATTACATTATTTAACCTTAAAAATATCACTGTGAATTAGCTACTATCTCCATTTCATAAATGAGAAGAGGGGTTAAATAACCTGCCCATCGGTGAGTAGGTGATGACGAATCCTGGATTCGTACCTGGTCTGTCCAGTCCAGTGCAAGTGCACCAGTGAAATGATTATCAACTGAGACTGCTTATTTTTCCTGCTCAATTACCAGCCCAAACTGAGCCCTCTATAAAATAACCGGCAATTCGTAGATACTTCATGTATAACTCTTAGGTATAATTTTTAAGAACACATTCTTCTATGAATTAAAAAATAAGACATTAATAAAACTTAGAGGAATTATGGCAAGCTTCATGGTATTTTTCTTAATTTCCAAGTTTTCTTTAATACTTGCTTATTATCAAATTCAGTAACCATATCTGAAAAATCCAAACAGGAGCATTTAAAATAATGAACAAAAAAAAAAATTTATACTTGGTTACTATCCAATTCAGTAACCATCTCAAAAATCCAAACAGGTTCATTTAAAAATAAGGAGCAAATAAATTGAAAGTAAGCAGAGAAAGCTTTAAAAATGAAAAGAGGAAAAACACCCATTTTGATTCAAAATGAAACTTCATTTAGTGCCAAATATGGTGAAAACCATAATAAATCCAAGAGGAAGCTCTCTGAGTGTTTCCTCCCAATGACCGAGTGGTAATTGGACCGACAGCTGCCCTACATTGGGCTCTGCCAGTGCTCAGCCGCGTGCCGAGTACTTCTATGTGCTCCTTTGTCTAATCCTCACAGAGACATCGTGAGCAAGGGAGCACACTCACCATTTCACAGATGAGAAAGGTGAGGCTCAAGAAGATTCACAACTAATGAAAGGACACATCTAGTACCCGATAAAGGTGTGATTCAAAGTCCACAATCTTAACCATGACACCATACTGCCTCTTTGCAAGCTTCCCTGAGAGGACAGCGTAACGTGTCATACAAAATGAAAATGATTTGTTATTATTGTCATTACTATTTGTAGTGTATTGGGAATTTGTCTGAGAGAGCAAATCAAATGTTGAATAAAATCCTAATATAGATAAACAGAGAAAATGTTAGTTAATGAGTGTTGAAAAGAATAAGGCTACTCAAGACAGCATTACCTGGCTGCCTGTGGGATAAGTTTGTATTGCATTTTATTTCTATTTTCCACCAGGAATGGGAAGGAAGCACACTGGTCTGTCAGCCTGAAACCTCCTCCTACAGGTTTAGCATCAGGGATATCGCTCCAGTATCGGTGGTGGTTCTCCTGGCTGCTCTTTCACTTAGTGTCAAGACAGCAGAGTCTTCGATCTGTTACTACTTTTAACTGATAAATAATCGCTATTCATTTCAAAGGCAGCTTGAGAATCTATGTAGGTTTAAAATATGTACAGTAGGAGATGTGAATGGAATCATTGGGATCATTCAGCCTAACTCTCCCGTTTAATTGAAGCCCAAACTAAACTTCAGTTTCCCAAGTTCATGGCTGAGTGTTCCTCCCTCTATACCATTATCCTCTCCACGGGGGAAACAAACAGGAGCCCATACAAACTGACGTCCTCCCAGGTGCTAGGCACTTTACATATGTTATCTCATTTTCCCCATGTTTCACAGACAAGAAAAATAACGAGATAACTAAGAATTCATTGGAAGAAAAAATCTGTAAATATAAGGAAATAAGTACATGAAGTGTCCTGAATTCCTAGGAACTCATGCAAATTCAACCACGATCTTATTAAATAACTCCTCAGCCACCTGTCCTGTAGGAGGCTTAAGAATAGGACGACATGGAGACATGGGGCAAAGGGACAGATACCAGGACAGTGACCTTGAAGCCAATAGGAAAAGCTCCTGCACTGGTCACTTGGCACAGCCTATTTTCACACTCATTTGCAATTGCTTGTTCAAAGTCTCTCCGGCCACTAGACTGCGAACATCTCTGTGACCTACTGTCCTATGCCTAGAAATACTCTCATGACGTGTGGCATATAATAGGCACTCAGTAAACATCTGTTAACTGAAATGAGCACCTGCTGGAAAGTGAGTGCTTATTAAAACAATCAGTTCTGAAAAAGAAGGCACCAACATCAATCTACCGGATTTTTAGGAATATTGCAAGAACCAAGGGTAACAAGGAAATACCTTACCTCTTTGTTCTCATAGCTCTCCACAGCAAAATCATTTTTAACCACAATGTATCTCTCCTTCCATTTCTTTAAGTCTTCAGCAAACTGTGATAGTTCTGCTTCATATAAAACAGTGCCAGGATCCAATGGTGGCTTAAAGAAGATGAGTACAATTAGTCATGACAATTGAAGTTAGCACACCGTGCTACCACTAAGTCTGTCCATGCATGTCAAAGACTATTTTAGGAAAATGTCTTGTGCTGAGATCCTGGAGAAGCAGCTGCTTTATTCTCTCCCTCCACACTTCCCTGTCCTACTTCTCCCGTCCAAATGCACATATGTGTCTTATTGATATTTTTGTGGGTTTCACTTCC